>JBBMOE010000073.1:497021-532829 GCA_037975065.1 Chaetodon trifasciatus
ATATGTTCCGGTATGTTTTTATGGGGGCGGGAGGGCTGGGTTTTCCTCTTTGTTGTTTTTAGCCTCTGTGAGGCACTTTGTGTTGCTTTTAAGTATGAAAAGTGCCATATAAATAAAGTTTGATTTGATTTGATTTGATTTGAGTTACAGCCAGTATGGAGGAACGATCAAAAGGTCTTTCAACGTACATATGGTCGCGTGACTATTGTTTAAAGACACACTGAGTGGTTTAAGCTCTAATGTGCATTTCTGTCTGCCCTCTAACGAAGCTCAGCTCACAGTCACGAGGAGGAGGGTGGAGAGGAAAGAACACTGAACGAACTACGCAAATGTGAAGCAAAGTGGAGCTAAAATTACATTTAAACACCAGTCACAATCAGGTCCACTCTTAAAGAAAAAAACAAAAACAAACAAGAAAAATACTTTTGCTTCACATGCACGCCATCGTCAGATTGTTCGTGCGCCCGTCCCGCGATTTGATTGGAATTGCTGTCGCATCAGATTGCCAATTACGACGAGTGTGTGATTACAGTGATCGCTCTCAAAATGACCGTCCCTGGATGTGCTGTCACACTGGCACATTTAATTAAACCAATCAGTGTGAAAGTGATGTTTGCCTCTCGACTAGTCATCACACAATCACACAAACAGAGAGCCTCTCGTTCGACGGGCTCTGCGCCTTTTATTGGACACTTAAAACCTCGTTGTGGGTAAAGATTCATGTTTTCGCATGGTGTTTTGGAGCAGTGCACCAATATTGAATGAAAAAAAAAACTGAATGCAACACCTTGCATTTGATTACTCACTCTAAATATATCGACCCTGTTTATCTTTGTCCAATAAGGCATGTGTTTGGTATCATTAAGCCTTTCATGAGTGAAAAACTGGACCGTTACAAGCTTCACTCACTGCAGAACACTTTTGTTTTATCCCGCAGGGTTAAAGTGTGTAAAAAAGCCTGTGCTAATGTTTGAACTTGAACTACAAGTCGTGGCAAATCTCTGCCAAAAATGTGGCAAGTGTTGCGGAAAGACAAATCGCCTTCTGAGATTCAAAATGTCACGGATCTGCTTAATGGCCGAGCGTATGGTGGGAAACAAATGAGAAATGAAATTGCGTGTCTTCATACTAACAGCTAAAAACAGTGGGGAGAAGGGAAAAAAAAATCAATTATCTCTGGAAGTAGAGCATAGTGGTAAAAATCCAATACGGGGTTGTGAAGGTGAAACATAAACTTACTTCCCACTTTCTGTTTTACCACCTTTACTCTCCACTCATTACAGTGAACAACGGGACAGAAGACCAACTTTTAATCATAGTTAATGATTGAAGTGGAAAATCAAACACCAACTGTGGAAAAACAAGTGGAAAATCAGCTATTGGACAATGTGAAGTCATTAATGAGGCACCATTATGACAGCAGTGACTCAAGGACCTTGAAGTTGGATGGACATATTCCCTAAAATAACCCAAGGCTCGGCATGATGAGACCGCGACTTAGCTCCCGCTAACGCCAAACTGCTGTGACAGTCCGCTGTTTATATCCGAGGCCGTTCGTCCCGAGCACTCCGTTTGGCGAGGTGAAAAAGCTGAATCTGGGTGCGGTCCACAGACCCAATTTAAAATCTGCCTCCTCGTCAAGCAAACTGGTGCAGTCCCCTGCCGTCGACACAGATGTGGAACCCATCAGGTCCACAGACTGGAAACTGAATAATGTCACTGGTTAAATGAGCTATCATTATACATTATGAGCCATTACGCGCTGCACAAATCACAGGAGAGGGATGCTGTGGTCGGCAGGGGAGGCAGACTCTTCCTCTTGTTATCTGGAGTAAAGAAAACCCTCTTTGAACAGAAGGCCTGCATTGTGCGGTGAGCTTTCACCAGGTGGGTCGAACAAAAAGACACTGTCAATCAATTTATGGGAAACGTAGTATGCAGAGTCTTTGGAGCCTGACTGAAGTCAGCATACCTTCATGTCTGCTGCTTTTGCTTTCACTGTTCCTTTTAAAATCCGACTCTTATCCTGAACACAAATTTGCACAGAATGCAAGTGCAACGGTGGAAAGTAAATGTAATAAATGTCAGTGTTGAAGTACTCGAGTATTCCCATCAAACCATTGTTTTCCCAAGTTTTTTGGGAGCACAACAGGCTCCAGCTTCCCCTGAAACAGCTGCAGCACCACAGAAGAAGACATGCTATGAAGCAGACAACAGGGGTAGCTGCTAAAAACCCCCACTAAAAACATGCAAGAAGATCACCACCTGACCAATGGTGACAACAAGGAACTGGGTCCCCAGGCGCCGCTGTTGGCTGGCAGCCCACCGCTCCTGGTCTGCCGCAGAGGAAGGACTGACCAGGATGACCAGGACCGAAGCATGGCGTGTGCATGTTGTGTCGTGATTAATAAAGTATACTTCTTCTTCTTCTTCTTCTTCTTCTTCTTCTTCTTCTATGTGAGATGCTTGAGAAAATGCCGCTTTTTGGTGACCTGGTTTACACCGAAAAATGCACGTTCCACACTGCTGATGTGTTCGGACATAACTGAGTGGACATCACAGGACAACAAATTCAGTGAGACGCAGTTCCACATCTGGGCAACATTAATGAGGCAAATGTTGGAGCATGTGTGCCCAAAGCAACTCAAACACTTGATTGCACTGATGTTTCCCAGCTTTGAGCGAAATGTTATCAGCCTCATGTTGTCTTTGGGAGGGAGTGATCTATGGCGCGTTCATCAGAATATTCGATTGATCTGTCCACAGAGGATTTGTACAGGACTTTTTCATTTTCCGCCGCACCTGGAAAAACGCACAACTTCCCCAGTCTTTTGTTGACCCCATCCTGTTTGAAACGCACATATTTCCAAAACTCCACGATGCAAAAAGGATAAACAAATCCGAATCTGGGTTGTATGTAACTGTAAGCCTCCATAAATCATCCCAGCCTCTGAACAATGACTCATTCCAGCTGAGGAAATGATGAAAACTAAGACACTCATTTGCAGGGGGAGCAGGCAAGCAGCCCCCCCGCCCCACGTGAAGGAAACAGGGCAGTGTGACCCAACAGGCTGCAGCACAAAAAACCCACTAACATATAGAAAAGCAAAGCCACCGCACACAAATAAATCACAATATGCTAATTAGAGTGGTGCATCACAGGTGCACGCTCTGTTCCCACACATGCAAGCACACATACACTCGCACGGTTTGGTTTCTGCTACATGATTTATATTTAAATCCTGTGCTGCTTTAAAGAAGCAACATATGTTCTCTGCTTTGCAAAATGCATGTGGGTGCATCCTATTAGAAGATATCATAAGCAGTTTTTCCTGCAGGAAAAATAGTACACCTCGTCCACAACAGCTGGTCCCTGTCTCGAAACTTTACTTTTGCTGCCCGACGTTTTTTTTAATCTTGACAGCAGGGGTGATTATTTTTATTAAATCTAATAGAATTTTGTATTTTTTATCCAAAGGGAGAAAAAAAAGGGTCATTGACCTGGAAATCTCTGCTGAGTTGTGAGGTTGTAATTTTGCGAAATAAAATTCGGCATGGATTAACATCTTTTTAATTCTTTCCCGGTTTTTCAGTAGTATTAAATATTCATGACTGGTCAAGAATTTGTTCTAAACTAAACAATGATTTAGAAAACTTTCATCCAAACATCCAAACAGATGCTTCCATGAGGTAATGCTGGACGGGGGTCATGTTTTCATGCCGTTTGCATCATCATACCCAAACAATGTTGGGGTGAAGCGTTATAAAAGCATCATTACAGTAATATATGACTTTTTTGAAGCGCTGAAGTAGTAAGTAATGACAAACACGACTGCACAAGAGTGGACACTACAAGGAAACGTTTGCATTTGGACTATAAAATAGAAATCTTAAACTACTGAGTCCAGCACAGCATGGCAGGAAGTGTGGGCCTTCGCTATCGCTTCAGCTTTCATCAAACGTGATGCAAAAGAGGTCCCCCAAGGACATCTGGAAACCAGAGTCGCTTCAAGACATTTATTTATAAAAGCCTACGTAAATGCACTTTTCCTCATTTTGAAAATGTGAGAGAATCATTACCACTCTAATGTCTGTGTGTTAAGTATGGAGTTGAATGCCGTTGGCTGAGCTTTGAATAAGGAACAGAGAGTAGAGCAGTTGTTCATTTGTGACTTTGAAATGTCAGCACATGAATTTTTATTCAGTGTTGTATTTTGGAGACGGTTTGTCAGGCATCAAGTTCAACGGCGGCTCGTAAAGAGGCGAGCGTAGATGCTGCTGTCGCGTCAGTGACACCAGAACTGGAGAGAATTTCCTCCTCCTCGCCTCCTGCTTCCAGACTTTATGCTAAGCTAAGCTAACCACCTCCTGTTCCAATGCTTTGCACACCGACATGAGAGGTGCATTCCAATCTGACTCGCGGCAAGAAAGCAATTAAGCGGATTTGCTATTCCCTCCAAAACACTGCGAGCCTTTCACCTGATCTGCAGCAGCGGAATTCAGTATTCCAGAGCATCAGTCCGGTAAAAACTGGCCGTACGCGAACCACAGCTTCCATCCTGCTATTACTTTTGAAAGATCACTTTTGAAGCAGGAGCTGCCTCGTTATGTTGTACACATTCCACCTGTTTGTGAAGTGGAAAGAGGCCACAGCTCTCAGGCAGATACTGTATGTGCTTCATTTACAGCTCAAACAAGGCGTGAACGCGTTCTTCTGTCTTTCTTCAAATTGTATAAAGTGGACATCGGATTTGATCAACAACAAAAGACCACAAGTGAAGTTCAAAATATATCTGATTTACATTAATCCGCTCCATTGCCTCTTTGCTTTATATGAGTAGTTTCCGTCTGTTCATTTACTCGACATTTTCATTCATGAATAATGGCATACATGCTGCAGGGAAAACACAGTACGCTGCATAGTGAGTGGAATCATCATGTGGCATATTGTAAAATCAGGATAAAATGCCCCCAATGAACCACTTGAGAAGAAAGGCGGGCTTGCATTTTGCAGTTCTGGAACTATTACCAATCAATGCAAAGCAATGAGCCGTATTACCATAAAACAAGAGCTGTTTGCAAAATCGTGCATCTGCCAGATTTGGGGGAAAACTCAGTCTGATGTTGCTTAAATGAAGGCACTGCATGAATACGTACTGAAAAACATGTGACATATTGTGTGAAAAGATGGTGGATCGGAGTGCTCAACGTGGTCTCTGAGATCGTCTCTTGGAAATCTTGCAGTGTAACTTCTCAGGTGAGGCGATTCCCGGGTTGCTTGTCAAATGTGACGGTTCATTCAGCAGCCATCACAAGTGTGGAGCTAGCAGATGAACTCTTCACGCTTAAGATTTTAAAACAGCACAACTGTGCAGTTGAAAGCTCCAGAAAACAACTAAAAGGATCTAAAGTTAGACTTATTTTGCAAATTGCACTTTTCCTTTCGTTGCATGATTTGCATTTTTGGTCTTATATCCTTCCATTTTTCAAAAGAAATACTTCCTCATCCTGAGAAATACGCACTCTCGGGTCTGTACGCTAAATATGAATCCAGCTGTTGGTGCAAGACGTCCTCATACCTAAACGTAGGTTAGCAAGTTGGTTAGCATAGCTTATGTGGCAATGCAACGAGGGTTATATTTTACTTTAGTTTGTTATAAATGTCCGACAACGCCACCTAGGGGCATTTCACCCCCAGGAAAAATACCAGTGCTGACCACAGGTCACACAGGTTCGACAGACACCAGAGACTGACGTGGTTCCACAGTAGGATGCACAAATGAAAGTTTATTAACAACAACTTTTTAAAAACAAGGCACAGGGCTGAGGGCTCACCAGGCTGAGATGACTAGCTGAGGGGGAAGGGGAAGGATCCTGGCACTGCACACCACACGTGAGAAAAGAAACACACACCATTGACGGACACCCAAATGCACTACTACAAGGAGTGAAGGGACCACCACCGCAGGGGGGTCAGTCAGCCACTCGCCACACCGTCCCAACTAAGTACCCAAATCCCAAAATCTACTAAAACAATAACTAATGATACCAATGAAACTACAAACCATAAATACAATATAAAAATAAGACCATATACAAACAAGGATAACTAAATTAACAAGGCTTAAAAATAAAAAACCCCAAACCAGACAAAAGGAGAAAAAGAAGTAATAATAACTATATCAATAACAATAATAATAATAATAAGCGATCAGTAACGAAAGCGCAGCGACAGAGCAGCAGCAGTGCAGCGGTCGCTCCAGAGGTGAAGGCACTTCTACAGGGCAGGTGCAGCCTCCCAGGTAGCAGGCGAGGTCGCCGTGAAGAGACCCAGCTTAACACTCAGGGATCCAATGCAGTGCGTGAATTATTACGCCACGCGCGCACTCCCAGCCCCCAACCTCCGGCAAGAATACGGCCGACTTCGCTGACAAATGAACAGAGGAAGCTCAACGACCAGCGTCTTGAGGCAGCCACGTGGATCCACCCAGCCACGCCAAACAATGCTCCCACGTGCAATGCAGCTCCAGCTGAACGCACATCTGAGGCGCATGGCCCTTCCGCAGATATAGCTGGGCACAGCACCGCCCCATAATCAAGGTGTAATTGCACCCAGCCTAGCGACATCCGATGGGTGGGGGGAGAAAAGGAACAAGCCCACACAGCCATTCCTACTGATTTAATGTGCTTAGTGGAGACGGGCCATGCCGTCCTACCACACTTAGCATAAATATGGGGAAGGGGGGAAACAGGTAGCCTGGCTCTGTTCATCAGCACCTCTAATGCTCACTAATGTTATATCCTGCTTGTTCGGACAAAGCCAGGCTAGCTGCTCCTCTGCTTAGCTGCTGGCTATCGCATCATATATATATAACAGGCCGAGAAAGGAGTGGAATTAATCGATCTAAATTTCTGATTCTGTTTTCCTGGTGATGATAACAGTGAAAACTGTTGAGGCAAACTGAGCTAAATATTGTGTCTAGTTTGTTGCAGCCTAAAAACATCTTTGGAGAAATTAGACCTACTTGTTTTGTTGTACCTCTCTGTTACGAAAGTGTTCGCTGTGGCTGTTTTGATTATAATTTACTGTAAGTGCACTGACATCAGATGCTGCTCTTTCCTTCATTATAAAACTCAATTTTAATGAGACGTTTCTCACAAAGGCTGACGTCAGTCCTTATGTAACACAAACGTGTTGTGTTTGTGATTCACACTGAGCCGGAGTAAAAGGAGAAAGCAATGCGAGGGCGGGATGCACACACTACCTGCCTTTGAATGAAACTGAAAATCAGGTAATGATTTTAGCAAGACGTCATCCAACAGCAGCTGGGGGAAGCGACTTAAACCAAAACTAATATCACATCTTAGGATGCTGTTTGTGATTCAAAAGGCGGGATGCATAATAAATGGCTTTTATTCTGACTCGCACAAAGAGGCGACTGTTCCCTCTACAGATTATGTAACTCACCCTGAGCATATAAAAGCAAATACATACTTCACAGTCTGTCTGATGAAAGGAAATAAGAGAAAGAAACAAAACAAGGAGGCATTTAAAACCAGGACTGAACCCTGGCACTGCTGTTCCTCCGACGTGCTGCATAATGTTGCCACCAGTTGCGCTCTGATGTCTCGCTTTGGGGCAAATGAGGACACCTCCATCTGTAACTTGTGAGGATATACTCTCCTGTTGCATCTACGGTTTACAGTGCATTCTGCTATTGTTCCTGCTTCATCCCCATAATCCCACTTTTGGGTGGCTCCTCCAGCTATAAAGTTTTGTCACGACAGGAAGAAGCTTCAGCAAGTGCCAGGAGGCAACAGCACTATTCTCGCTTTAGGTTCAAATTAAATGAGCTGCACTTACAGTATATAGCAATTTTCTGCCTAAATAGGACATTTCACAATGCCTGTCATTAAACCTTTCATACCACAAACTTGTCTCCTGGTAATTCCTTTTAAATGCTGCAAATTTGTTCTCCTAAGTGATGAGGAATGTAATGGCAGCCTGGATTATGTTTATGTTTGCCCAGTGTTGTGCAGTACAAAACTCAGGGCGGTGGCGAATGCGGGCCTGCGCTCAGTGGCCACTTGATCAGGTACAGCTGTCCGATCTATTCAACATCTCTCCCACTGTGAAGGTTAGAGTGTCCATCTTTTGTTGACATTGCCGTAGTCATAGATAAGGGGAGTATACCATCACCAACAGTGCTAAAACAACTGAATGAGTACATCTATACAAAAGATTATAGGCGACATAAAAGTCAACATTCACTGCGTTAGACTGCATCATTATGGTAATGCTCTGCAAAATGTATTTGATATTGTAAATAAATGCAATTTCTGGGAGTCAGTAAGCTGTCGGAGTTGTAGGAGTACAGTGAGTTTATTTGGAGGTATCGGAGGGCACGACTGTGCACATGTGCAACCACACATTCACAGTATGTTTTTCATGTGAGACACAAAAGTGTGCAAGCTCTGAAAAACAAATTCCCCACGAGACAATGGAGAATAATTATCTACCTGTCGACATGGTAAATGGAGTGCACTTATAAAGCACTTTTCTGCATAAGCGGGACAAAGCACTTGACAATACCTCTCATTCACCTATTCACACACACCAGCACCCGGCGGAGCTGCCATGTAAGACGACGGCCAATTTCGGGGTTCAGTGTTTTGCTCAAGGACGCGCTGACATGTGGCCATGCGGGAGGAGCCAAGGACACTCAGCCAGAGACATCCCGTCAATCACTTCTTGCTTGATTCATTGGATTTGCTTGATGGTGATAAAACACAATGGTGCAATGTGGTTACAAAAAAATGGTTTATTTCCATTGTGATCCTCCAACACACCAGATAAGCATGTTTTTGGGGTTAAACGGTGGGTTGCTTGCAAAATGGTGAAGTCCCTTTTGGGAGCATGGTTTAGGGACAATCAGCTGGGTTGATGTGTAATGTAATCACTCCATTAAATGGATGTCATCAGCAGCAGTGCCAAAGATGTGGGTTAACACTTCACCCCCAAGTCTGCTCAGTCAGCTGTTATAATCTATTAGCAGTCCAGCTCACTTCACACTGTAAGAAAGTGTTAAAATCCATTGTGTTCACAAATATTGCCATATCTTTGTCATGGCCGCAATGGAGCTGGATTACTTTGCTGTTTGTCAATGATGAGAATTGACGATATGAAGAGTTCATTTTGCCAAAACAGATAAAAGCCGTTCTTAAAATGATTAAACCAACGCCAGTTTGATTGATATTCCCCCGGAGTGAACAATTAAAGGAAACAATTTCGGAAAATAAATCAAAACAGATGCACCATCTGACAGAATGCTGTGGCCGTACAGAAGCAATGACGATGGGAGTAATAACAGTAACACTGATAGCCTTTGAAGGGGCTACGTTCATGATGCTTCTATGCATTACAGGCTGCAAAACATCCCAAAAGAGTGGAATCATAACTCAAAGTCAAGCAACGTTACCAGTAATGAGTCCCCCTGTCAGAAATAAATGTTAATAATTATGAATTTGCAACGCTTCAAGTCAAAATAACTTGAGCGGAAAGTCCAGGAATGTAGATTTTAAAGGACTTATCTGACTTGAGGTGAGTGACCTTTATTAGGGTGAAAGCTTATACACACTCACAGCCACTGGAAAGCAACTGCTTGATAAATAAATAACTAAGAAGGGCAGATTGAAATAAATGGGAGTGGGAAGCTGGTCGAAACGCACATTATAATGAGGAAAAGTGGAAAAATGTCAATGACACACTCCACGGTAATTAGAGAATTATGATAAGCTGTCAGAAAGCAGCAACAAGATGACAATATTTACTATGAAAATGATGATTTAGGGGGTTTTACTTTGAAGTTCTGGAAGAAGAGAACAACAGGATGTGAGAGTGGTGCAACATGAGTTCAACATGCAGAAGTGAAAGAAAAAGGTTTGATTGTTAAGAACAAAATGAACAATCTGGAGGAAGAATATCAAGTGTTGTTAATAATGTCCAGCTCACAAATGTTTACCAAATGCAGCCTCTTGATATCCTTCTTGAGCGTAGAAACGAAGGCAGATCCCAATTTCCCAGTCTTCTCATCAACATATAGATCTCAAAATGTTGTACTATTCCTTTAAATGCACTTTTCAATAACTAATTCGTTTTTAAAATCATGAATTTAGTATATTAAGGCGACACCTAGATCAAAAAAGTAAGGGCTGTATTAATAGAAATTCATACCTGTACATATATATAAAGAAATATAAAAGGATCAATTTCCTGTCATACCTGTTAAGTTACTTATTGGTCAACTACAATCCAGTTAAGAATATAAAACTATGTATTTTCATTGCGAAGACCAATCTCTATTTAATATCTTATCATATTCTGTTGGAGCTACAATCTAACTAGTTTTGGGTGTGATGGATTTAACTACTGTATGCAGAAATTGTTGAAAAAAGGTCATATAAAGCAGCCAAAAACAGCTGATATCCCCCTCCCTTAAAAAAAGATTCAGCATTTCCATGCCCTTCCCCTTTTGTGCTGCCCTTTATCTGGTCCCAACAGAGAGATACATTCAGCAAACATCTCATTTTCAATATTTACCAAGGTTAATCACTGCAGATTAGATTCTTTGAATGTTATTTGTGAAATTTGTTGGGCCGCAAACAAACATCTGAGATTCCGATCCAAACTCTGACATCCCTCCCATGTTGTGGCTGTGAAGTCGACTCTGCATATCAACTACGCGGGCCAAGTCTTGTAAGCAACCAGCTGGTGCAGAAGAGTTGCCCAAAACTTCCTCGGCCAAGCGGTTCTCTTTGCCACGACGCGCTGGAGCCAAAACACACATATGACGGCCGCGGCCAACATGGCAAAACGAAGAGAGGGAAAAAACTAAACTGAGAATTGTCATGAAATAAACAGCGGATTAATGTGATTTTTGAAATGTTTATCCAGTCCTTGTTACTCTTTTTCTCCATTATTTGCCTTATTATGATCTGTACAGTGGAACAATGAATTCATAGTGGCACCTGCTGTGAAGTTCTCTCAGAGCCATGCATCAAATCCAAATTTTAAGCAACCACAGGCTCATTTGGCTCAAAAGTTTGAGCATTAAACCAAAGTTGTGAGCACTGCTCAAACCTGCGGGAGTGATGAGGAATCAGCTATAAGCTCCACAACATGCTGGGGCTTGTTCAACACTGTGGTTGAGGGTCTGAATGTGATTCAAACAAGACCACATAATCACTTGTGTTTGGCAACACGAGTACAGGGAAGCAGTTTCTCTAGCTCTCTTTTTCTTCTTCGTTTTTTTTCCACGTAGCCTGTGCCCAATTACCTTAAATCCACGAGTCAGTTTCTTCCTCGCTCTTTTCCCCAAGGGTTGTCGAGATTGCATTCATTTTTAATACAGGACTTGTATCTTATTTGGCTATCACTGAATACCTACACACTTGCACATCCGCACCCTTTTAAAATGTAATGAAACGTGAAACTGAAAACGGCAGCGACGAAATTCATTCATTTACAAATTCATTTCATTTGTTGGTGTTAATATTCACGTCAGGCGTTTTGTCTGTGGGAAATGTGCCGATGGAGGACTGGGGCGTTTGCGAAATGTTTTTGTCAGAAAAAGCATGATGATAATTCGTTGCAGGGCAGGTTCGATTTCAATCAATAAAAACAGACAAACGAGAGAGGCAAACTTTTACATTTCTCTTAGGTCCAAATGAGTACATGAGCAGGATTTTACTCACCAACAAGTGCTGCCCTGAACTGCGCCTTGCAGGCAGAGTTCTACATCAAAGGCAGTTCAACAGTATCTGACACTGCCTTTATTTTAACTTGAATAATAATAATGAATTTCTAATACGATAAATGTTTAGAACATTTTGACCGCTTTATTTTAGTGAACCCAAAGAAGTTGAAGGATGAGAAAGAACACAGCTGAAGGAGGCCTGGTGTGACACGAACAGACAATCCAGTGCCATCGCCTTGACTGACCTCCAACTGTTCGTCACACACTGCGCCTACGACTTTGTTTCAGGTTTTCACACAAGGACAAGCCACTAATAGGAAATGATGTGCATACATGGGCTGTGGAATAAAACAATTTCCCTTTGGAAACTTTCAGATAATTTAGCTGTGGTACAGAACAACCGGCTTGCACAGCTGATTTACTGCTGCTCTTTTTCCACAAATCTCAACAAACACACAAGAACAATCAAATACTTGAGCTGGATACAGACTGTGTGTGTGCATCTTGTCATGCTAGATGTGCTACATGCCAAACAGAGGGTCTCATGCAGGAAGAGAATGATATGCTTTATATGCTTAGAGGGAAAATTCTGATACGCAAACTTCCTCTTATTCCCATCACATTTTACTTGACGCGTCCATTGGAGAGATTTCAGAGACTGAACACTGGTAACAATGTTGTTAATCAGGGTCATGAGCATTAAACTCCCACAGCTTTCAGTTCATTGTAAATTGTAATTTTGCATTTCAGAAACTCACAGGCTTTCAAACACCTTGTTATGTATGCATCTGCACAAGCCTAAAACTGACACTCAAATCTGGGCTGTGCTTCTTTCACACACGACCCAACGAAACCTTTTGGTAGTGACAAATTTGAGACCTCAAGCTATATTCTTCTTTACTCATTACTGACCTTTAGTGTGGCTACAGTCTGTGTTTGGCTTCTCGCTGGACATCGGGTGTGTACAGTATTGTTGATCTTCTTGAGATAACTGGCAGTCAGACCGAGAAAGACACTCATTTCTTTATGAATTACGAGATTAAAAAAAATTCAAAAGTGCCCCAAGCTTGACGCCAAGCAGAACTGTACACTAGCTCCTATTTCTCTAGCATGCACGCTAATTGACAGCTAGCCCTTGGCAAACAAAATGTAAACAAATCAGTGTGCAACAACATGGGAGGCTTTGATGCATGGTCCTCCACCAGAAACGCAGACATACTGTGAAAATTAATATGATGGAGACATTACTCCAACCACAAACCATGACATTGTTTGCGAATGCTCATTTCTATTCATTGCCCACATCTGAACCACGACATCACATCCTGTTTCGAAGAAAGTTTTGCTCGAGGGAAGGCTAAAGTTGACCCATCCTCGAAAGGCTCAGTCGTTTCACACAATGAAAAGAAAGAAGGCCTGGTGTGAAATGAACAGACAATACCGAGCCATCGCCTTGACAGACCTCCAACTGTTGTCACACACTGCGCCCACGAGTTTTCACGCGAGAACAAGCCTGCGAAAGGAAATGATGCGTGTGCATGGGCTGTGCAATAAAACATTTCGCGTTCATATAATTCAGCTGTGGTGCAGAACATCTGGCCTCCACTCCTGATTCACTGCTGCTCTTTTTCCAGGAATCTGAACAAACACCCGAGAACTATCAAACACTTGAGCTGGAGCGCACACTGTGTGTTTTCAGCCGAGTAGACGTCAACAAAGATTAGCAAATCAACACGTTCAGTCTCAATAATTTTCATCATGAGAGCTATACTCATTAAAAATGTTTCCTCATGTCTCTAAATAGACTTAATATTTAAAATTTGTAGTATTAATGTAATCAATTATGAGTCGGCAGGACTCAAATCAGCTCCCTGCAGATATGGAACTTACAACACTAACAGCACTAATAGCGTAATAATGTGCTTTTTTCAACTGATAGAGACTGCAGAGAAATTCTCTTCATGTTGGCATGCCTCCACAGAGAGGTCAAAGGTCTCGGTTGGCTCAAGGACACAAAAGCACTGCAGATATGAGCTCATAGGGAAGCCTGAAGCTGCGGTTAAAGGTCAGTCTCCTGTTCTTCGGTCAAAAATACATGTAATTATCACAACGCAGAACCGCAATGTACTGCAAGTGTTTGAAAGAGCTAATGGGCTTCCATGTCGTTATGTGGCTTTGTTAGTTTTCACTGTTAGCCATGCTAACAGCGTGTACTGAGAAATAGCAATGTTGGTCTGTCCACCACTTTGGTTCAGACTAAAATAATTCAACAACTATTGGATAGACATGAAATTTACTTCAGAAATTCATGGTCGCCAGCAGATTAATACTACTGACTCTGACAGTTGCTTGGCTTTTCATCAGGTACCTATCCACACAGACATTCATCATCCCCAGACAATGGGTCCTTCTGACGTCTCCTCTTGCGCCACCACAGGTTGACATTTGCAATTCTGAGATGGATTGCCATTCAGTTTAGTGCAGACATTCACCTTATCCTCAGGAGGAATTTTAATAACTTTGGTGACCCCTTTACTTTTCGTCGAGCATCATCATCACGTCAAATTTGTCCAATATTTTGGTTTATGGCCAAATACCTGCAAAAATATTGACATGACATTACCATCAGCCTCAGCTGCACAGGTGGTGAATATTATATCTGCTGAACATCAGTGTATTAGCATTGTTACTGTGAGCGCATTAGCATTTAGCTCAAAGCCACAGCCTCTCAGAGCTGCTAGCACAGACAAAGACTCGTAGTTTTGTTTTAATCCTGCAGACTTTGAAAGTCTGCTGCTGGTTTATCAAAGCTTCCCCACATGAGCTGAACGAAAAATTGGGGATGTAACTTTTTTTTTATCTTGGCCCCAATCTATCTTAAAGTACAAGACACTTTAAGATAGATTTTAATCAGAAAGGTGCTATATAAATAAAGCTTACTGACTGATGATTAAGTATCATTCTGTGTTACCTCTTCACATTTTCAACTTTCACACTGTGTACCTTGATAAAAACTAAACACCACTATTTCAGGTCATCAAACACTCCAATGGAAAAGTAATTGTGTATAAAGTGTGCTCCATTCCATTCATGTACTAAAGCATCGGGGATGCAGTTTAGAGACCAACAATCTAAATCGAATCTCGTAGATTTCTCTTAAACCTTTTCCTCACAGGTCTTACTCTCCACGGAGCAGCTGATACACATCAGACAGAATTGGAGAGAATAAAGTTCAGCAATGAGTGAGGTTTGCTTCCTCTCATCCCTGATGGTGATTCTCTCACATATGGTTGATTGCCATTTCCAGGGGTATATTGCCACTAATGTCTATGTTTTGCACTGATGGAGAAGCTGGTGTAGTCATCAAAAGATACTCCACGAAGTGTTACCTTCAGTGTGTAATGTGAGACCTGCAAACAATACTTCCTTTCAAGTTTAATGTCAGGTTGAGATAATTCTGTTTCATTCACCTGCTAGCACGAGCAGGCAGGCATCCGTATGAAGACCTGCAGCTGCACGTAGGGGTACAGGCGATTGCATAATTTTATTCATCACTCACTGTGACTGACAGTGTTGCGCTATCATATCTGATCAAATAAAGAAAGCACTGCTGAATTAAAAAAGAGACGGCAGCAAATGCAGGAAACCTAAAGGTATTTGCTTCTCCCTCGACCCCAGAATCATAAGGTGATAGGTGGATGGCTTGTTCCTATCATTCATGGATGGCTGAACAAGCCAAATGAGTCGAGGCCCAGGAGCCCATCGACCAGAGCCTCTGTGAGTGAGTGAGCAGCATTTCTTCTTGAAAGTCAATCAAATGACCACAAAGAGATATAAAATGAATACAAAGACCCACAAAAAAAGACAACGAAGTGATGCAAAACAACTACAAAAAATGTAAAACAACTAGACACAAAACACCCACAAAAGGACAAAAGCAACAAAGTGGCGCAAAACAGCCATGAAGGAAAACAAAACGACCACAAAGAGAAACAAAATGACCTCAAAGTGACGCAAAACAACCACAAAGAGAAACAAAACAAACACAAAGAGAAACAAAATGACCACAAAGAGAAAGAAAAATGACCACAAAATGACACAAAGCAACCACGAAGAGACACAAAACGACTACAAAGAGAAACAAAAAGGATCACAAAATGACACAAAACGACCACAAAGAGAAAGAAAAATGACCACAAAATGACACAAAACAACCACAAAGAGAAAGAAAAATGACCACAAAATGACATAAAGCAACCATGAAGAGACACAAAACGACCACAAAATGACATCAAAAACGACCACAAAGAGAAATAAAATGACCTCAAAGTGACGCAAAACAACTATTAAGAGAAACAAAACAACCACAAAGAGAAACAAACCAACCACAAATTGACATAAAACAACTACAAAGAGAAACAAAATAACCACAAAGTGACATAAAACAACTACAAAATGACACAAAAAACAACCTGTAAAAGACGTAAAACAACCATCAAGTGATGCAAAGCAACCATAACAAGACTTAAAATTTGTGTGTTTTTTTTAAGTCTGGATGCTTTGCTCCTACACAGGAGTTAGAAATTGCAGATATCTGTTGATATTATTGTAATATTTACACAGACACTGAATAAACAATCTCATTATAATGTACATTTTGTTACTGGCCAGAACCAGGGCTTATAATTATTCATTTTTTTTTAACCAATTTCATAAATGTGACCCCAAGTTCCAAAGTTTCTAAACACTCGCCTATTCTTGAAGTGTAAAAACAGTTCAGGCCATGCCCTTCTGATGTTGATCTGACAGAACGTTTATTCATTTTTGGAACTTTAACCCCCTCTATTACACATGCTTAACCTTTCCCCTTCTTGTGAAAAACATAAATCTATCAAAAAGTCCTCACAGGAGCCCACATTTATGTTTTTTGTTTTCATTTGGAGCCAATAACCGGTGGTAAAATAAATGTCACAGTGATAGAAGCATGCACAAGCAAATAATGATCATTGATTTAAAAAAATCTAATTCTGGATGACAAATTGTCCATTTTATCAGCTTTACCACTTAGTGTGTCTGTCACAAATGGAAACAGACTCGCTGAAGACGGAGTGTTGCTTCCTATTAACGTCCCCCGTTTGCGCTCTGGTCTAGCTCTGAAGCAATGATCCATGACACAAATGATTAATGAGAGCGTGACATGTAATGTTTTATACTGCAGCAATGAAACTTTTATAAATGTCACCAAAAAAAGGACAGCAGGATTGCCAGAGAGAGCAGTGCTATTCATAGATGTAGATACGAGAATGAGGGCTAGGATTGGCTGAATTCTGGGCAAATTATTAATGAGAGATTGCTGTAATACACAGGGCAATTCTATGTGAAGGGGTGTTCCTGGAAGTACAATGTGAAGAGCTACACACAGGATCAAATATCCAATGTCACCTGGCAGCTAGCTAGTTATATTCAACTAAAACACAGAGGCAGTATTTGCTTAGTAGTCCCAAGAGACATGCCCTCATATCCAAACAGCATGTTAGGTTGTTTGCTAAAGACCCCAAAAACAGCATAAATGACCACTGGGGAGCACTGGCAATGCATGCTTAATATTGTGAAACAGTCACAGTTTGGTTACGTCATAGTAACAGTAATAAAGTATTATCAATCTACAACTTGTACAAAATACGACTCCAAGAATATTCACCAAAACTAAAAAAATCTGACCATATTACCTCTGGTATTATTTTATTACACTGGCTCCCTGTACATGCTAGATCTGACTTCAACATTCTACTTCTAACTTGTAAAATATCACATGAACTTGCACCTCTAGTCACTCTGGATTACCTGCTGTACATCCCGGTCTCCTGACCATTCCATAAACAATTAAAACACAAGCAGGCAGTTGGGTCTTCTCTTCCCAAACCCTTCTTATTTGGTCGTCTGACCCATATTCAAGAGGCTAGCTCAGTCTACTCATTACTGTTTAATTGCAAATATAGTATTAGGAGCCAAAGGTATCAAGGGACAACTAACCTGAGCCTGAAAAATACAAAACAAAAGGTAGAGCAGGAGGCTAAAAATAAGCATTTTAGCACATATAAAAAATGCAGTAATGTTACTTAAAGAAAGACCAACATCTCCAAAACGTACTCTTTTCATGAGTTATGAAAGACAACTCCATTTTCAGCACTGTGATAATCCAGTGAGATTCAAAAGGGCTTATTTAGCTTTCGAAGCAGGAAAATACTCTCGACTCATAAACAAGCATTTAATCCTTCGGTTTATCTGGAGATTCAAAAAACATTGGGTTTATCATAACAATTTAAGATCATTTGTCATATAATATCAAACGGGACATTCGTGAAAGGCAACTTTGCTTTTGCTTCAATTTGAAAATTATGCTTTGTGCGATAAAACAATTGGGAAATTGTGAATGTTTAAAAAAGCTACAGGAAGGACACTGACTTAAAATACATAACATCAGACAGACTCAAGGGGACATGACTAACACAGTTTGAACACCTACTATATTTATCTGTTCTTATTTTCTTCCATCATCGCAACTAAATGCACGTTCTTTTCCTTGAAAAAGTGTTAAACAAAGCTTCATCCATGAGAGCTGATGAGTCACAGATCAACTTCATGAACCCACTGAACGTTTGAGCTCCTCGATCCAAATGAGCTTTTCTTTAATTATACTGCACCCAGTTTTTATTTCTACCAGAAAATGTGCTCACATCCCTGTAAAATCTCCTCAGGCAAATTCACTGTATACACAAAAGTTGGTCTGCCTTCCTCTGACAGCACAGAAGAGGAGCTCCAGTTTTTTCCTTTTGATGATTTCTTGGCTGTGGTGCTCGTGTTTGCAAATCTAGGCTAAGATTACAAAAATAACACATTAATTCTGCTATAGATGGAATTTCTTTCACTCCCATAGGTTCTGAAACATATGCATAAGGGCATTTATTTTGATTCGAATGTGAAATGTGCTTCAGCTGATTTATTTTTAGGCAGCACTTCTGAATTTTAGTCTGCTTTTTTCAGCTCTTACCTGGTGTTTTATGTCCCTGAATGTTTATCTTATAGCCAGTCACATTACAGAATTAGAAAAAAGCTGTCTCAAGCTGTCAGCCTGTAACAGTGCCAGCAAGCATGATTGTACAGATATATTGCTGAAGTTACCTTCAGCAAGGCACCAAATCCCTCCCAGCACCAGAGCTGCCTCTCTGTATGACCCTGCATGACTCCCCTTCTACCTGTCCGCACAGGTCAAAACTGTTAATGAAAATGTATTCGCATGCCGTCACCATTTCCAAAATATCTCGCCATTTCCTCCAGTTCACTGCACTGTTGACTCTCGAATTGTTAGTGTAAACAATGACACTTGTTTGTGCCAAGTTATTCAACCTGCATGGCTCAAATTATTCATAATTAACATGTCATTTGTGCCCCAGGTCACAGCGACACTGGTAATTACAAGCCTCATTTTACAAGAAAGTATCGTCCAAATATCTCTGCACTGTGGCCGAGAACGAGGCTTTAAAGCTCTCTTTAGAAACAGGGCATTATGATTCCACCATTGTTTGGTTTATGAGACATCCCCTTGATTCATTTCTTGTCTGTTTGAAGATTTTATTCACACTGAAAAAAAGCAGCTTGCTGAACTATAGAGAGGAAAATGAAAACCAAACAACAGCCACCACCAGTGCCAAATTTGTTGCCTGATCAGAATAGATTACACCTGTTATTAATCCTGTTTTATACTTATAACCTCAGATCATTTGAGTTTTACAATAAAAAAAAACATCTTTCAGAGTCAACAGCCATCATGTTAGTGCCTCTGTGAGACTGTGAACAATGATGCTTTGAGCTAAATGTCAACACTACTAATATTGACATGCTAATATTTTGGATGTACGTTTGCCATATTCACTATTTTAGCCGAGCCTGTTTGCCTTTTCACCTTTTCACATCAATGTTCACAAACATAGTTTAGCCTGTCAGCATCCCAACATGTTCACAATGATAATGCTATCATGCTAATTAGCAAGTATATTGCTTACTATGTACACAAACTTCATTTAGCATGCAAGGATGCTAAACTGTCGGCCATGAAAACCTGCCTGAAAGTGTAGGACACACTCAAATTAAGTTAATGGTGGCGCTAGATGAAAAAGCAGCGGATCAGTTTTTCTAGTTTTTACAGTTAAATTTCATGACAATCCATCGAACAGTTGTTTAGATATTTCAGTGTGGGCCAAAGTGTCCAAAAACATGTCATATAAGTCCATAAAGCCATTGCTATCATCATTATTATGATGGAGACTAAATCCTCTTTGGTGCAGTACTACAGGATGGACACAGTCCATTGCATATTCATGCATAAACAACATTTCGAGCTGCTTTTGCTCAGCAAGTGATTTCATATCAGGGTCATGGAGGCACAATGCAACTCCCTTGCAAAGAGAGTCTTCCAAATCTGAAATAACAGAAGGAGCCTGACATGGAGCAAACATTCTGGCTCTATCAAAGGTTTAATTATGGGTACATGAAAATAATTTCATTTCAGTAAAACTCTTGCAAAAAAAAACTATTTTTGCCCCTTTAGGGTGCAAACAGCAAGGCTGTTGACTGGCTGTCACAGATACTTTCTCACGTGAAAGTGAGAAAACACTGTGCCGTTCTTGTGTCACACAGCAAAAATGAAACACTAATTTACTGTGATGCCCTGCAGTCGGCTGGCGACCGGCTGAGGGCCTGTGACCCCGCCTCTCGCCCGTTGACAGCTGGGATAGGCTCCAGCCCCCCCCCCAACCCCGAAAGGGATAATCGGGGGTATAGAAGATGAATGAATGAATGAATTCACTGTGATGATATGGAATCAATGGATGGAAGCCAGAGTTTGACTTAATTTTTTTCATTTTCGGTTCTGTAAGCAGTGTGGTCTCACCCACACCAACTAATACCATTTAAATTATTCATAGACCTGAGCCACTGAAACTGAGCTAAAATATTAATGAAATAACACACGTTTCTGAATTCAAGCAATTAGCTTGAGTCCTATCATCTCTCCAGAGTGGTTCACACAGTGGGAGGTTGAATCTAACCACTCAGAGGATTTGAGATGTTTAGATGTTTTAAAAAAAAATGTGCACAGCCAACACATTGGACAGATCGAGGCAGTACTTAACTTGAAGACCGACTCTGACTTTACTTTAGCTAATTATTAGTTAAAAACACATCGTCTGCGCTGCAAGACATTGAATTGCGGTGACTAAATGTGCCACAAAAGCAAGGAGTGACCTTGCACCTGATCCCCTGAACCAGCCACTGGTTCTGTGGGGATCTGTGGGGGAACCATCCACTGCAAAAACAAAGGTCTGCTTTCAGTTTCTCTGTCCCAGCTCTTGTAAGTAAGTTTCCAACTGTGTTTATATTTAATCATGGCCAACATCTGACCCTTACTTCACCATTAAATTCATCACGTGTCCACCTTTAAATGCCCAAAGCTCTACTTGACTAAAATCAGACTGCTTATCCAGAGTTGGTCTCAAAACCAGATTATGAAAAGTTTTGCAGCTACTGTGGCCACAAGTAGACCAAATCTCCCACTCTCTCGGGTCATTCGCTTAAAATACAGCTTGATGATGATCATGATCATCTGTGACATTACTGCAGTACACGGGAAGCAAAAGGCCAGCCAACTGACTCATTGATGTCAGTTACACAGCGTAGACGTTTGCTAACTTTAGCTGACATTACCCACTTTGAGCTACTGGTCACACCAAGCGATTCTTCAGCAGCACAATCAAGTTTTAAAATAGTAAGAGGATATTTCTTCTGTGATATTCCTTCTTTCAAAAGTAACATAGTCTCGCTTTGAGTACCAAAAGGGCACAACCCCTAACTTGTAACCCTTGCTGAGTTATAGCCACTGGGCAAACATGTGCACTCTGCTCAACTACGCTCGTCGGTGGACTGTGCAATTGATTTCCAGGAGACTTTGGACACTTTAGAACCAGTTTGCACAGCTCTGCTGATAACCAACGTTGAAACAGCCTGTCAAGTGTCTTTCTTGTTTTGCTTCACCCGGCTTGAATGTAGGAGTTTGCTGCCTTAAAGTCAATAAATGTTGCAGTAAAGTTGTGTGCCCTCGCTGGGTCGCGCTGTGCAGCATGAGGTATTGAGCGCATTGCTCTGACAGTTCGACAGCCTGAGTGCGCTCTGTCGGTTATACTGGTGCTCTGGCTGTGACTTCTGTCTGTCTTTTGTCTGTCAAGTGAAATGATGGAAAGGAAAGCTAATTTGATGAGCAAGGTAAGGTTTGTTTCCAACCCCTGTACACAATTTCTTGGGTATCTGATCAAATATACGTCCGGCAGGGTTTCTGGTGCTGAAACACAACAAAGGTGAAAAAGTATAAAGCAGATGGGGAGTTCAGAGGTTTCGTCCATTGGTCTCACCTTTGACATGTACAACAGAGCTGCGTCAGACACAGAATTCTGTTTGTTGTGACAGTAAACTGTCCAACCTCTGTAACCACAAATATAGATAGAAAGGTAAGAGCTTGGTGCTGTTTATATGCTCTCCACTCATCTGCTGCAAAAATAGCAGCGCTCTGGATGTGGAAGGCTCACTGTCAGATCACTCTCCAAGAGTAAGCTGGGAACAGTTTCACCCAAAGGCTCCACTTTTTCATTTAGCCATGCCTCTGTTCATGGATGATCTGATTCTTGCCCTGTGTCAAAGGCGGACGAAGTGTCAGCCAGGACAATTTCTGATTGGCAGCTGGAACAAAAGTGAGCAGTTAAGAATCGCTGTTTTACCTCCAGCAAACTGTGACAGGCATTTAGACAGTGTTGCAGAAGTTCTGTCTCGCCACGAGGGCCTTTGTAAGCGTTTTTCTTTTGACACAAACTGCCAGTCAAGTAGGGGTCACCTTTAGATCGCTCAAGAAGCCTGTGGACTCCCCACTGGGCTGCACAGCATCCAGCCATCCTCGAATTAGCTCCAAATGTCGACTTGTAGCAGAAAATACAGAAAGTAGACCTTTCCTTGCGGCACCCTACTGAACATGATTAAAAGTTAGTGAATCCAGAAATCCTCATACCTGCACTGGTAATGATTAACTCCTCTGAACATCAGTTGTTTTTGGTAAGCTGCCTTTTGCTGAGTCCTGAAAAACCTTGCTTAGGGCAGTGGCAGTCATTTTACAAGTGCTGATCCTCCTCCTCCTAAGCGGATTGGGGGGATGTTTTGACGTTTTGCCAGCCTCGGTCAGTGATAAGGATGACCCGGTCATCTCACAGCAAGCTTCTACACAACACTGTCTTTTCTGTAGAGAATAAGACAACACACTCTGTCCTTAGCAGATGCCCTTGCACGGAAAGTGACAGCATCCTACGACAGCATAACAGAGAAAGTGCATATGAAACTATATTTTCAACCGTGTTTTGATTTGCCTTTGGTTGTTCTGTTGTTGACAAGTGGAGACAAACAATATTTGAGCTGAGAAAGCCAAACTGAGCCCACTGACAGTTTTTCCTTCCATTCCACTTTTGTCTACATTTACTAACTCGGAAAGTTCTGCAGCCTACATACTGCTGTGAGGTATTGAAATGTTCCAAATTGCCGGATTCGTTCAGATGTAGAACATTTCTCGGCAACAACACTTTGTAACCAATTGGACAGCAAATCGGTCCGATTTACAAAGTCATTTATTCTGAGAATTAGTATGTAGAGCAAAACAGGACCTAGAAAAAAATTAGACAGTGTGGTCCGTATTCAAAAATCAGAGAGCATGTTCCTTGCTGGCTTTTAGATTTGATTTAATTCAAAAGCAGGCAGAGAAAACAGAGCCTTTCAATGCTCAGCAGTATGTTCTGTGAGAAAGTGACACTAATAACGGCCCTGCGCTGAGACGTCTGTCAACTCTGCATTCTCCACAATGAAATAAATTCTTTACAAAGGGACATGTCTCCTGCTTTTTGAACGCAGCCAGCACCATCTAATTTGTTAAATTTTCGCCACTCAAAGGGTGCCAATTTGTTGAACCAGGAGAGGAATTTTCAATTTAGCAGAAATCTCCTTAAAAGCCCGCCTCGGCGCCATCAAACCAAACCGGCGGAGGCTTGTCGTACAGATCATGGAAGCACTAAACATCTTTTGCAGAGCGGTGTCCAGTGATGGTATTGTTGCAAGACAAAAGGTAAGTTTTTATGACATTACTTGATTTAAATTTCAACCTAAAGCTCCCCAATCAGCTATGTAGGTGAGCTGGTTTGGCTTATTTTGGCAGACAGACTTCTCTGTTGTCATGTGATGAATTACTGAAAGACCACAATGTGTGGTTGAAAGGTTCTGCTTTACTTTTCCTCTTTTGTCTCCCTTGATAAGTACTGTACTTTTTCGGGGTGATTGTAAAGAGACACATGAAATGTAAGAAAGTGGACCCTGAGCTGTTTGATTTTGATCACATTTCATTTTCCTTCCCTTATTTTTTCTTTGAGGCATGGCTGTATGAGCTTACAGAAATAATCGAATCGATGGGTAAGCAAAGAAAACAAGCAACTCTCAACATTGCTTGGGCGACAGATGTTGATCTGCTGGCTGTCATCAGTTGCCAGACTTGAATCAGGAAATATCTATGCAGAATATAACATTATTTATCTGTACAGTAAATGTAAAGCTACATCCAGCGGCTGCTTAGCTTAGCATAAAGACTGGAAACAGGGGGAAACAGCTAGCCTAGCTCTGTCCAAAGGTGTTACAAATAACAGTGTAAAAATAATAATTTGCAGTTTTATGGTGGTTTTATGGTAATGCTTTGCTTCGTTTTCCTTGCATGCTTTGATGAACTCTTCTTCTACCTTGACTCGTAACTGGAACCGTACTTTTGCAGAATTTTCATCTCATAACTCAAAGCGAACAGACTACTTTTTTCCATGAAAATATTGTAAGAATTCAAGACTCAAAACACAAATAAAGCACCTGGGCGAGAGTGGGATATCTTTTGACACGGCCAAAGAATATATTTAGAAATTTTCAGCTCAGGTTGCTGTTGCTCCATGGCTTAATATGAAAAAGCTACAAAAATAACCACAATTATGAATTTAAAAAATAAAAAATAATGAATCCCTCAATAGGTTTACAACATATGTGACAGAGGACAACATGCTCCAAATTTCACAGCTGTTCTAATGCACATGACCTGGAAAATGCATTTATTATTAAAAATCAGCACCAATACGCGCACAGCATCCCCGCTGTGACTGGTGGCTACAGTCAAGTTAACCTGATAAATGAGTTGAATTTCACAGGAAGCCTGTGTCCTTGGTGGGCGCAGCTTGTGTTAGTCTTTCGCCGTGCTGATTGATAGTGGCGGATGCTAATTCCATGGCAAATGATGCTATTATTCAGGGGCTCAAATTGAATTACTTCATCCATTGGATCTGCTTAACATTTTCCCCATGGAGAGTTTAGCAACCAGTGTAATCTCCCCTACTTACTTGCAAGTCCCGTTTGTCATGCCGAGTCTCTGTCTCCCTCCCTTCTACTGGATGTTTTCATCGCAGCGTCGTTCTGTGCATGAATCATTATGTACTGCTGCACAGTCAGACATGTTAATACCTGGAAGCTGCCCAGTAAAGTCGCAAGTTTTTCTCTCCAAGGACACCTGTGTAACCTGTTCGTCATTATCCCGCTTCTCTACACTTTTATGACTTCGCCAAAACCATAAATAACATTTTTTTTTTTTTACATTCCCTTGTTTTTACCTGCAGCTGCTGTAAAACCGAAATATAAAACACCCGTTTAATTAACTTTTCATGTTTTTTATGTCCCAAAGTGTTTTATCATGCTACGTTTATGCAATTTTATGCTCTATTTCAATTTTGTATCTTGTCTTCTGTGTGCATAACCCTATTCTGTCAAATCCGCCATCGTGTATATTATGTAAGGGATGTTATGTGTCCTGCATATTATTTTATGAAACACATCAACCGTGCCTATTTCTGTCTCTATTGCTGTCCTCTGTACATTGTTTTAGGTCTCAGCTCTGTACACTATACTAAACTGCTTCTCAGCAATTTAACCTTCTTGAAAGCACCCCTGCTATACCTAATAATGTGATTTTCCTATTAACTCAATATTACAAAATCCTGTGATAAATTAAAGGGAAACCTGTTGTTCAAATTAGTCAAATTAGCAGCTGACGCTAAGAATCATGATGGATAACAAGTGTAAGCATGTTTTATGACATTCTATCTACACAGTGAGGTCAGATGAGTCTTTTGTCTTGCAGGTGTAAATACATTTTGATAGAGAAAACATGTAAATGTAAGTAGTTTATTGAGTGGACCTGCAATTGTTTTAAATCTGTGTGGAAGTGTGTTAAAGTGGGATCGAGCAGCTACGTGGGCGTACATTATAGGGTTTAATATGCATGATTTGAAGAGATTTTGAGAAGCTGAGAGTGGTTTAATTTAGCTTTTTTGCTATTTGTGACAAATGGATTCAGCTGTAGAAACCTCAAGAGAAAAAGGAGACTATATTGTGTGAAATAGTTTAAAGAAAAACTGTGCAAACTAGAAGTACACAGGGAAGTGACAGTGAAAACCAGCGCAGTGATTTCGGAGGTCTTTGGCTCACAAATTTGAGAGCTGTTCTTCCTCCCTGCCAAGCACGAAATAACCAGGCATCCTGATATCCATCCGGTATCAGAGATGCCGCTGTTTTCACCACAGAACACATTTTCTCCTCAGGATGGTTGACTCTCAGGCTCTATACCTGGTTTGGCAGTGTTACTAGACCAGGCAGGGCAGACAAGTTCAACAGTACTCTATGAAACTACTACTGATATCACTGGATCTAAAAATGTGTCTGTTTTCTAGCAAATACCAAAAAGTACATCCATATCCCTCATTGTGGGCATTCATTTTGTCAACTCTGAAACACAGAAGCTACATATTTGTGACAGGGATGAAAAGCGCTGCCCTGCAGAGATGATGATGCATTTTGAGGACAAGTTCTGAGCTCTTGACGGATGATACAGAAAACACAAGTTAAGGGCCATTAAAGCGCGAAGCCAATTTTCGACAAGAGCTTTGACATTGAGATCACTGTGTGAACTCCAATGCAATCCAGGGACCCTGTGAAAGAGAGGTGCAACTTAAAAAACCACGGTTGGTGAAGTCCCTGCATGGCCTCTGGCAGCTGCCGCGCTCCACTTGTGTGTGAGTTAAATTCGATGTTTGCATTAACAGGCTTTACTGCATTAGCCCTAGAATAGGTTAAAAAGCATTCAGAGAGTGGAAAATGCATCCCTCTCAGACCAAGAGGATGATCCGCTCTGACTCTGTGGTGGAACATGAAATAAAAAAAAGGGCGGCTACACAAACATGCAGCAGGCAAACTGAATAATTCGCACAATGGATGCAGCAGAATGAGAAGCCATGAACCAAAATGCATGCCTGAGGTTCAGGACACTCACTTAACATAAAGCAACAAAAAGGAATACTTGGATGGATCAATTTTGTCAGTTAATTGTAAATGTTATCTTTCCATGAGTGGGCTGGAAGGATCATCAACAGGGAGACAAAACTACGCTAGCTTAACGATACGTTAGCTTAACGCCATAGCTTGTTAATTAACTTTCAAGATTATTTCAGAAATAAATAAACTGAGATGCCAATGTGGTGTGTGCAGCTTGTTGTGCTGTCTTTAAATGGCCAAAAAATCGATTACTACAAGTTTAAGAGTCATATCTAATCAGTAATTGATTACATTTTGCAAGCCCAACACAGCTCATTTCGTATAATTAGCAACCTTCGAAGGTAAAAGTCTCTCAGTGTAGGAGCCAAACATTTGGAAAGTTGTTGAGCTCCATAAAAGCCGACATTTCACCAGAAACACAGTCACAGCCACAAACAAAGCAATTTAGTCTATTCTCTTGACTAAACTTGCTGACAGGATTTGGCTGTAATGCTTGTATTACTGTCACAGTTCCTTCTGTTGCTCTCCACCAGCTCTGTGTTTAAGAGGACGACTGCTCGTCCGCCAGCCAACCTGCAGGGCCCATTTGTGTATAGAGTATCCAAGAGTGATGAGCCAGGACGGCTGAATATAGCCACAGAAACCAGTTGTCTTCACTCCCAAATGGGAAATCCCGGAGCGAGAGGCGGCCTGTCAGTTCCATCAATGCTGGGATAATCCCAGAGAAGAGACGGCATTTTTATTGGCCTGTGTCTCGCTCCAGTGCCAAGACCACCAGTCTAATAAGTCAGTGATGCATCTTCCTTTCTCTTCTCTCCCTTTCTCTCCATTTGAGGCCTTCTTTTACTTACAGCTCTCGCTTTTTAATCTTTTCTGACCTGAGTTTTTTTTACGTACAGAAGTCTCTTTGTCCAGGCAGAAAACACTGACCAGGAGCATATTGCTCCCTTGGTGCAACCATCGCCCTTCTTTTAAATTAGACACCCTCCCAAGCAGGGAGGCAGTGAATGTTTACAGAGTCCTTCATAATATTCTTCCACTGGTTTTTCATCAAGATGTGAACACAAGTCAACATATGTAGCAGTACTCTTTGACGGCATGTGGAGTGTAAGCTAAGATATATGCACATAAGAGGATGGGGGTCCTTTTCATCAGAGCTGAGCCTCTTAGTCACTGTCTGTCTGACCGGGGTTAAGACCTGAGTGAGATATGACCTGCGAAGCGAAGTTGTCAAATTGTCAGCCAGAGCTGGTTCTCTTTGCCTTTTTTCATCAGCCGGGCTTTTAATAACTTGTTTATCTCTGCAGGTACGTTCAGGTCAGTGATGATGCTAAAAGATTCATGAACAAATAGCTGCAAAGGGAACCAATTGAAGCTGACAAAGGACACTGAGGAAGGGCCACTGCTGCGATGTACTGTAACTGTAAGTACTTTTTACTAGAGTACTACACTCACTGTACTCAAGCCTTTTCTTTTCATGCTCCTTTCTACTTCTACTCCACTGCACCTCAGAGGGAAATATTGCACTTTTACTCCACAACAATTATTTGGCAGCTTTAGTCAATTGAAAAACGAGGATTCTTTTGCAAACAAAACATATAGAGAGTTTATAAAATATGATGTTTTGTTATAGATTAAACTACCCAACAGCACATACGAGTACAGCCAAAACAATCAGTTGATTAAACAGTTGAAAACTGTTTATACTGAAATTGATAACTTTCAATGCAGGACTTTTACTTGTAATGTAGTTTTTTTGTTTAGATAAGTATAACATCTCAGTCCTTCCTCCATCACTGGGAAAGGTTTCGTGTCAGATAAGGACTTTATGAACATGTCTAATTCCTGACAAATACTGTCTAACACATGATTCCTGCAGGATGATTTCAGTTAATCATAGGATGCTAACAGTCCCAGAGAGATCATGTTTCACCACAATAAACACAACCTAATCAAGCCCACTCACTCAAAAAAGATAAGATATACAAAATATAATTTGTATAAAATTCCAGGAATTTACATTATAATATTATATAGGAAAAGGCAGCGTCCAGTTGAGCTTATGTGATACTATAAACAAGGTTTCCTGTACTTTACAGTGGTCTAAATATCTTGCACAAACATTCCTGATTTTCAAATGAGGTGGAAATTGGACTTCTGAGCAGCTGTTACTTTCATTCAGAGCTAATGTAGACTAATTAGCCAGTCGGTGAGAAGCAAAAGCATATGCAGCATGTACCTGGAATACCAGTGATCTCCACCACCCACTTCCAAATCTCATTACAAGAACAGAATCAGTTTGTACATGGCAGCAAAGTGCCTGACAGCAATAATAAACACAACCAAAGGGGAGAGGAAATAGAAAACATGGTGCTCTCTGTTTTCACTGGCTCAAGCTTCATGCAGGCGAACAACAATCAAGACCTTTCACAACCGGAACGTCCTTGATGGCAATGCGAAGGGGGTCGCTCACAGTGATGAACGCACAGAGCATCATCACCTGAATTGGCAGCTCCTCTCAGCTTCACAATGCAAAACCTCAGCCCTCAAAAACAGGAAAATATATCTCAAAGTCTCAAAGAACCCACAGCTATCGAAAAATGAGTGCGACCAGACTAAAAACGACTGCATTTGACAAGCTAGACGAAGAATCAAACAGCTTCATACTTCTGGAAATTCTAGTTTCAAGCATTAAACTAGCATTAAATTAATCAAGTAAAAAAACGACCTGGTGTAAAGATAAATTGCCTTAATTTAAGATATTTCATCTTGCTTAGATTTTGTTTTTTTGTAGCTCACTGTTTAAGCTGTCCAGCATGAAACTTTATTGTTTTTGGTCACTCTCATTGCCTTCATGCTGTCGTCTCAGGCTGCAGTAGGCAGCTGGTGAACATAATGGAGCGGTTAAAGAGGCAGATATTTCCCTCAAGAGCTGGTGGAGACCAAAAACAGAGCTCAACGACACAGATATTTTTCCCAGGTGACCCCAAACAGAGCAAAAACAAAGCAAATACTGGGTGACTCCGAGTGGATGTTGCTCAATAGCTGCTGGAGGTGTAAATAAAGCAGCTGTTTGCTGAGGAGTTTGCCCTGTCACCTGAAAAGGCGATGATACAGCAGTGTTGTCACTTGTTTCCACTGCCCTAAAGAAATCAGTTACTGCCGAGCTCACTGCAAAACTCAGACAGAACTGTAGTGTCAAACTGCTGATTGTTCTATTTTTCGTGCCGATGTATGTATTTTCTTGGTTTTATGTCTGTTACTGAAGCGTTTTATTTCAGAATCAACAATGAAATGATCCTACGAACAAGCACTGTTTCTATATCTAAAGCCTGATGCACAGTGACTTACACCTCTGCACTCCTCCAGCTGTCCAGAAACTATTAAAAATATATTAACGAGCCACACTGTTGCACTGGTGATATGTTCCTTCATTACGAGGAACACGGGCACTGTAGCTTATTTTGAGTCAGGCTCACATACACCAGGCTGCTGCTGTAAATATTCACTAGTGCATAATTATTCGTCCCCAGCAAATGCTGCATTTGCTCCTGTTTGAGTGACCTTTGCTGAAATCTACAGTGCCTGTCTGAGGAAATTACTTCTTTGTTGTTGTTTTTTCTTGGAGGAGGGAGTCAGACAGTGTAAAAGATGTTGTTGGTTTGGGTCTTTCATTGGATTTGTTGACAATAAAAGAAATATGGGGGGAAAAAAAGCCTTTACTGTTATGCCAACGATTCATTGAAGAAAAACTCTCATTGTCACTTTTGGGACAATAACGCTTAAGATGGACTTTTCTGTCCTTTCATCACTTTTGTCAAAAACATCAAAATGTGCACACATGTGCAGAAATGCTATTTTACCCACCAAGCTAAAACAAAACTATTTCCCCTCCATTTCTGGTGCTTTCTTAATGGATTTTTAATGGGTATTTCAGAGGATCCAAGAAAGGTTGCACTGGTCTTGCTTGAGTCAGAGTGAACAGATGGTGCGCCGGGCAGGAAAAAGCGGTGTGAAATCAAAGAGTTTATTGATCCAGCAGCTTAATTAAACAAGGCTGAGTGTCAGTGCTTGGACTGCATAGTGACTGAACTTCACAACATCTGGTATGAACCCTACAAGGCAGAGAACACAAAGGCACTAATGCATAAGGAACCAGGAGATAATACAGCCTTTGTAGACCTCATACAAACACGCGCATCACTGTATCTACACACACCTACACTTGCGGTTCAAGTCTCCACAGAGCTATAGGCTCGGGGAAAGTCGTTGAAGGAGAAGCACCGTGTAGGAGGAGCACGACAACAATAGCTATACAAGCTCCCAAAGGATTGTGGGATATCTCTTTGCAAAACAGACTCTTTGGGAGCTTGCTGCAGTTTTTCACCCCTGGGTTGCTCTGGCATTACTTGTTGTTGTGCATGTTGATTTTGTTGCTTGATTCCCTTCCAAAATTTCTTTTACAAGAAGTCAGCAGGAAAGAAAGCTGAAAAAGTGCAGTCAAACACACTCTGTAAACTCTTCACAAAGAGGAGCTGTCGTTTTCAGCCAGTCAACTTTTCAACACAAAATATGTTAATGATCTGTTTTTGAAGCAAGTCTTTAACACACACACACCGACACACACCTGAGCAGGCCAATATTGAGCCTGCATGGGCTCTATTCGGGGGGGGGGGGGGGGCTGTCGGAGGGAGACTGATGGAGGCTGGCAGACAGGCGTTTAGGGAGGAGTCCGTCTGTTCCACAGTGTGGCAGAGCCAGCCACCATCCATCTCCATTACACACATCCACATGCCACTGGGCAGGGAACAACTCCTCTGAGAAGGACCGGGGGGGGGGGGGGGGGCACAGGAGGGTGCAGAGGAGGAGGGAGGGAGTGTCTGTCAAACTCCTGTTATGCTGTTGTTCCCGGCTCCTGCTCCTCTTCAGCTTACATGTCGCGCATGTGTAAATCACTGACGGAGGAAGAGGAGCAGTCAGCGGGCGGACATGATTCGAATTCAGTCTTCGAGGCGGGCTCTGCCCTCTGCCACCTCTCCGCATCGCCATGTTTGATTTTTGATTGATTTCTTCTTTTGATCGAGTTCAGGACGCACACGTTTCATTTATTTATTCTTTCCCGGCTGATCGCAGCTCAGGCCCAGGTAGCCTCAGCAAACAGGCTGCTCAAAAGAAGGGAACAGCTTCAAGTCAAACGTACTCAGAGTGACAGTATTTAACTTTTTTTTTTTTCATGTAAAAAATTAAATAACCCAATTTTTATTTAACACATAAAAACTTCATTTCATAAGCAATAAAACGTTTGCTCACTTCAATTCACTCTGATCTTTGCTGCTGCAGCCTCACTTGGTCTGGTATGACCAGCTATGCTACTGTTTTGTACGGCTACTGATAAAGATCTCAGTGTTTTGTTTTGTTTTGTTTTTTTTAAATCCCAAAAGTAAAAGAAGAAGTAAACACCTTATGCCAGTCTGTGGCTACTTGTGGACACAGTGAAACCAGAAAAGCACATCAAAATCTAATTTATTGATCTATCTATGAGTTTCTTCAGATTTCTTCCAAAGTCAACAAAAAAAATTGATTGTTTGCCTTCCAAACTGATCAAGATACCCCCAAGTGGCAGCCTCTGGGGCTTAAAGCTATGCATAATTATGGAAATGGCCACTTTGAGTGGCGGCTAGGCGCTAGGTTTCAGCAACAAGGCTTCACTCACCTCCACCCATGCTGTCAGGCACTGCCAAGATGGTGCCGGATGGATGGTGGCAACTGCCACTGAGCTCCACAATGGCTCTTCAGATACCTGTGGGTGATGCCACAGAGGTGATGTCCATGTTTTATACAGTCTAGGTCACTGACTGACCACCTGAGCAACATTATCCCTGTAGCAATGGGTAAACATGGCTAAACATCCCACACTGACTGCTGAGACAGGTACAAGAAGTGGTCTTTGTTGATGTATCATCCAACCTGACCTCCTCATTAAGACATCTTGCAATGCTCTAACAATGTCACTCTAACATCTTTGCTCGTTACAGACAAGAGCTATCTTTGGCATGGCCACAACAGGATGTCCTTGGCCAGAATATGTAACCATAGATCATTTCAAGCATTTGAACAATGTTCCAATGCGTGTGAGGACAGTGTCTTTCTTAAGCATGGCAGAGTGAATAATGTGAAATATTTGCCAATTAGGTACCATTCAGCTGAGCTCAAAAGTACGAAGTAAACAGATATTGTTCTAAGCAATAAATACCTCACAACTGATATTGTTATGCTTCATAAGAATAGATAATAAGAAAGATAACAAAGGTGTTTGACAAACTATACAAAGTACACAATTACAAAAAAACTACTGATAACCACATAAAAATAGAATTTCCATAATACCAAAAAAATCAGAGTTTTTTCTATACACAGTCTTAGTGACAAAAAAGATATTTTTGGCTTTTTTTTGCCTCTATTACTGTAGAAAGTTTGAGGAACAGAGACATACAGAAGACTGCCAGAGAGGAGGATGACATGAGAAAATCCAAAATTACCACACCGAGATGGATCACTGAACAAGCAGGAAGACCCACTGTCAACTCAATACAGCACAAAAAAAAACCTTTCAATCTATCTACAACAGATACCTGAAAAAAAAAAAAAAAAAAATCCTGATTTTCCTACTTTCCTGACAATCACTGAAGAGGAGTGAAGTGGTGTACACATGATCTGTAAAGAGCCAAACCATTGAGAAGATATGAATAAGCTCATAAATGGCTGGCTAGAAATATGGTTGCCATGGGAACAGCAGCAGGAAGACTGCTCTGATGTGGGAATTATCAATCACATTAATCAAGTGTAACCGAACAGGACTAATCATGGGAAAGCTCAGTCAAGTGTCCTCGTCTCACTTCTCTCAAACCTACTGCATTATGTTGAGATATGACACATTATAAAGTGAACTCGCACTTACCGTTCGCTAAGCTCCACTAAGCTAGTTAATGATGCTACATCTGTGAAGTTTTCTGTTCTCGTTCAGCACATATACAGCTTATGAACACAACGGGGCGTGAAGTTACCTCTCAAAATTTGGACTAATTTTTGATATTATATGTCTGACAGAGGTGGACATATGCAGCTTCTCAATTCTAGCTGGCAAACAGCTAGCGACGAGTCAAGCTAACTGCTTAATCTAATGTTAGCTCCATAAGATGTTTGAAAACGCAGTGTCCAGCTGCTTTTTTTCTTTTTTTTTTTTTCCAGCCGACACATTTTTAAAAGAAGAATTTTGTAAAAGGGACCTGAAATATGCACTTGATGGCTAGCTGTGCAACATAATGCTAAAACACTGAGGCTAAAGCTAAATGTCCCGAGCAAAATGTTAACATCCTAACCTGTTGTTGATTCATAGGATGTAATACTGAATTAAGAAATATCTTTGCACTACATTGCATAGCTATTTAGTCCTAATATTATCAGTATGATGAGATGAGTCTGTTAGTATGTCAAATAAAACCTTGATTGGCTGCTTAGCTTAAATATCCGTTTGTATTTTTTCACTTTTAATGTTACGACATTATTACAAACATAATGCTGTTGCAGGTAACGCCAGCTGGGGTTGCTGGGGTTCCCTAAGTCCAATAAAGAGCAGGATGAGCTGCTAATGTTAGCTTGAACTCTGATACCATCGAGGACCGGCTTCCACACATAAGGATAATACTACATGGTGGACATGCAGGGCTACATGAAACCCCACAATCTCATGTAGTTAGCTAATGATATGCTCCTTGGTCTTGGAAGTAACGATTGTTTCTGACAAAGCAGTTAGCTAGTTTGCCTGACAGTGGACAATTGGTGTTTGAGGGAGGGGTTCAGTGAATGGTTGGTTATAATCGTGTCTTTGCAAACTACAACAGCAAGAGCATTCATTTTTTTCCTCTGTCTTCCTCAATCCTACCATCTCTCTTTCTTTGCTTCCTTCTCTTTACAGATTACGACAGTATGAGAGATAGATTTCCCCCCAGACGCAGGTGAGGAGGGGCTGAATTTAAAAATGGAGGCATGCCAGCCGGTGTGTAATCACTGTTTTAACCTCCCTCTCGGTCATTAATCAAAGTCAACATACTCAGGCAGGAGATGTGATCCTCCAGCCTCGTACACCCCACAGAACCTCACCTGTACAAGGGGGCTGACGACCGGGGGTCTGAGACAGGCAGCTAATAAGGGAGCCTACAGTGAAAAAGCTGTGGACTTGGATAAAGAGTATTTATTCAAATATGTGGTGATTTAAAAAGTCAGTAGGTATTAACTTAAATGTGTCTGAAGCACAGAGCCTTGCCAGAGGCTGGACTTACACCTGTCGTTTAAAATCTGCAGTGAATACAGCCCAAGGCCACCACACGTCACGCAGAACTGAGGTGTTATTGTGCTCAGTTTCTTTTTAGATCCATGTGTTTGCTCTTTAAATTTCTCTAACCAAGAATGAAGCCAATTTCCAAAACAATCAGTTTTGTCTCTGTAGTCAGTGAATATACAGCTTTTGATTTTTTTTTTTTTTTTTTTTTTTGGGGGGGGG
>JBBMOE010000073.1:532987-592694 GCA_037975065.1 Chaetodon trifasciatus
GATTTTTTTTTTTTTTTTTTTGGGGGGGGGGGGGGGGGGGGTATCATTAATCCTGGCCAGCAGGCAAAAAAACAAGTCAACTTCAAGGTTAAATTAGAAGTAATTTGCACGACTGCGGCAACTCTGTCTCCAAAACATCATGTTCATAGGCTACTTCTTTGTTTTTCCTGTTCCAGTTTGATGAGAAACATCACTTTTACCTGAATTATGTTCACGGCTCCAATTAAGGTTATGAAAAAATTGTGGTTTGAAGTGAACATTTAGCAGATATGTGTTTCCTCATTATTACTATTCCGGACTTTGACTCTACAATTTCCTTTTCTTACAACTGTATGTCCATTAAACCTCCATGAGTTGTCATTGTGGAACAAAGTCTCCAAGTCTCCAGACATGAGCCGTGAAATAAAGCTGATCTTCAGGCATTGTGAATGTATAATGAGTCTGGGGGTGAAAGTTAAGAATAGAGCACAATGCAAATTCCAACCTCACACAGCAAGTCCACAACACAAGTCCACAAATAATGAGAGTCTAGTTTATGTAATAATTAGCAAGACACGTGGCTGGTGTTTGTGGAATTATGTATATTGAGGATCTTCAGATGTGGATTATCAGCTAGTTTTAAGAGGCTCATGATGTTTGAGGCAGCATTTGCATTATTAGAGAGTTGTGAAGTCAAAAGAGGAGAGAGACAGAATTCTGTGAAACTGTTTTCTCCAGATGAGGATGTACAGTGTCATCCAAAATATTCCACTCTGCATTCATAGCAGCTTTCAATCTTCGCTCTGGTACCCCACAAGGCCCATTTCCTCTCAAGGCATTTCTCTTTTTACATCATAATTCACTTCTGTATTGAAACCAGAAACTTATTAGCTGCATTAAATCGAGAGGATCTGGGTTCAAGAACCTGCGACCCTACAAAAGCTTTGGATTGATGCTGCTCCATATAATTCAGTTTGGCTCCCAAGTGATCATTTATGATTTATTTTCATTAGGCAAGGCGCTACTGCTTGTGCAATTCATTTCACCACAATAAACAGGCTGGAAGACAAGTTGCAGCTTCATAAAATACCATCTTCTTGAGTAGCGGCTGTGAAAAATGCAGCTAACAGGCATCAGTTGTTGTCCTCGCCACCTCCGAACCCCCCCACTCCCACACTTTCCAACAGTTGTAAAGTATGAAAGTGCATTAGTGAGATAACACCTCTATTACTTTTAACAATATTGCTGCTCCTCAGTGGCAACCCGCTGTTGGTTGTTAGTCACACTTATCAACTCAAGGGAAGCACAACTTCAAAAGGCGCTCCGATCTGAGCCAAGCAGTCAGCCATTAGAGAAGAAACAACATATTAGCCTTGCTGTGTTTGATGGCCCCCTCTTCCAACTTAGAATGACAGTGTGAAATTAAACTAAACTGATTTGGAACAGACCTTGAAAGTTCAACCTCAGGACAGCAGCACAGGTTTTTTATTTTCTCGTATCTCGGTGCATTGAGTGTTTGTTCTTACTGCTGCAGTGCCCTCTTTACAATTCCAGCTCCCATGCAAACACAGTCCTGTATATGTGGCTTTCATTACAGCTTGTCTGTAGGTGTATTTCTATATTTAAAGGCCCTTTTTTTTTTTTTTTTTTTTTTTACTTTCCTCTAACTGGGAGTCTCTGACATCAAAAGCTCTTTTTTACAACAAGTCACCAAATTGAAAGACAAAGGCTTTGCTTGGAAACACATACATAACAGGCCTGGAAGTATACTACATTAGCAAGAATGTGTGTAGAACTTTCCAGCAGTTGAAATCATTGCTGTGTGTATATATAGAACGTACCTTAAGTAGTGGGTATATTTTTTGTTTACATTTTATATATGTCAATCAAACCAGATCACTTTATCACTGTTTTATCTCTCATATTACTTTGAGGTTTGTTTGATTATAATTTCCTAATCTCCGGTCTGTGTGGGTGGAGCATGCGCAGTTCATCAGAAAGCACTGTTGACTCATGCCATAGTTTCATTTCATTTAATTGATCGTCAGGACCGGTACGCCTTGTCGGTTTACAACCTAAATGTCTAACTAACTGGCTGATTAAGCGTCAGAAGACTAGTGTAGCTGTAGTAGGCAGGCTAACTAACGTGTGAATGTTTATTGTGTGTGTGTGCGATAAACAGAAAAAGGGAGAAAAGAAAAGAGACTTGAGTTGTATCTGCCATACTTGTTATGAGTTTATTAAGCTATAGTAGGTATTTTAGTTAAAGTCTGGACAATGCGTGTGGCGTGAGCTTGCTGGGCGTAAACCTGAATAAGCATACATTTATAAAAATCAATGAAGTTGACGAGGTTAAATCTGAAATATATTGTCTGTGTACTTGGCAAGTGATCACAATCTCTTTTATGTTTTACACAACTTTTTTTTTGGAATCAGGGCTGCACGGGTTTGCCATATGGTGCCGGGTGATGGAAAGTCAGAATTTGCTTTTCCGAATGAGTGATGACAACAAAATGGTAAGCAACACTCTCCTGGATCTAAAACCGCATCTACACGCTCTCCTTCTGAGGCTCATTACGGCTTTTGGCAACTCAAGTCCCGACAGGCGCCAGGGAAATAAGAGAGGAGGCCAAGGAAACTTTGCTGCATTCAAAGTCACTCAACATACAGAAGTGACTCAATCAGCAATGCTACCTGCATTATGGACATTATTAGACATCACGTCAATCAAAGCATTGACACCACCGCTTTTTCAAGATTTTCATAAGAGCTCTGATCACATGTTGGCACCAGACGACACATATCAAACGTGCTAGATTTTACTCAGCTGTCTCCGGCCTGGAGACATTATGTTTTCGGCTGCCCATCCGTCCATACGCACTTCTTGTCAACGCAATATCTCAAGTATGCCTTGAGGGAATCACACTGCATCAGGCACAAATGTCCACTTGGACTCACAGATTTTGGTGGTTAAAGGTCACCGTGACCACAATTCAAAAGCTCATGCGCTTATGAGGTAAAAAGATGAAGCGATGACTGGAATCATACACGTCAATATACTGTAGTGAGAACTGCCACCAACAAATACCCTTCATATCCTTCGCTGCATATATTACATGAGTCTGGACAGACATGGACGTAAACTACAGCCTGACTGGTTGGCAGAGGCACAGAGCCACAAAGTGGTCATTCCAATTTTAAAGGCTCCGATTTTTAACCTAATTTCCATAAAGAGGGTGGCATACTGTGTGTGTCTTCAAACTCCCCAATCCAGACAGTGTTCTCTGTATCACTGCAACCAGCTGTGGCATTCTGCTTTGCTTCCACCATCCGCAAACATGAAAATACTGTAAAGCAATAGGGGGAAGGTTTTGGATGAGATAAGTTTGTTTGCTCCTCTCTGCCTCTGGGGAGCCCAAGGGAGAGCACACTACAGTCCATTCAGCTATCAGAGCAGCGAAGGACATTTGGGACATCAAAACAGCTTATTTAGCCAGAGTCTCAGCTCTGACCAGGCAGCACAACAATTAGACAGAGGGCGAGTAGAAGAGGTGGAATTTAGTTGTCTATTATTCAACCTGAGCCTGCAGGAACTCGTTCGAAGTCGTTTGGCTATGTAGATTTAAAATAACACCTTTATTGTGTTCATACTATCATTTTTATTTAAATTCAGCACTCCATTTAAGTATGTATTACTTGAAGGATGTGTACACATCATTTACACATTATGCTTCAATTGTGATTTTAAGAGAGGCTACTGGCAAGTGAGACAATTGGTAGTAGAGGGTGATTATGACAATGGATGGCAGGGATGGTATAACTGCAGTCATTGGCGGAGCATGCTACTGTGTCTCTTGGGCTCGTTTGTGCTTGGCACGTTTGTCACTCTGGCTCGTATCGCTTTACCCCGCGTGTGATACACTAAAATCTGTGTGGCATATTTCACAAAAAGCCTGACTTTGACCGACGCTGCTCCTCATTAAGTACGGGTAAGCCTCCTCCCATTTGGTGAGATACATGGGCAAACTTGGAGCCTTTCTGGCAGGTACTCCATCTCTTTCATGTTCATCCTTCTTCTTCTTCTTGTTTTATTGGCGGGGGCCGTTTGAGTGGTGGTTGGGTCTACCATCAACGTTACAGCCAAACCTTTAAAAATATTTTTTGTATAGGAGAATGCTGGGAAAAGGAGAGGGTTAACAGGTCTGCAATCTCCTTAAAAGACTACAACTAACAAGTTATCATACGAACAAATGCCCACTGAGTGTACTGTAAGAAGCCACAGTCAATGAATGCCTGTCTGACGTTCATGCTATCAAAAAATGATTTAAAACCACTTAAAAAAGCAGTTGTACCATATGATGTGCCTTTATTACAGTGAGCACAGCCAGTGTCAATATTCAGAAATAAATATGCTCCTGTATTTTACACTGTATTACAATAAGTTGATAAGTTGAGAGGAACACACTATAATTACAAAGATCACACTGTAATCCCTAAAGGAATATTTAAACATTATTGGGTTTCTTTGATGAAGGTTGATGACACTTCTTTAATACAAGGTTACGGTCAACGACCCGTTAGCTTAGCTTGACGTTGTTACAGTTTCAGCAGATTAAAAAAACAAGATAAAATGTATCTCCCCTGAATAAGAGAGTTTTTGAGGTGTTGGTACAGTACACAGAACGTGTAACCTTTGAACAGAGCTAGGCTAGCTTGACAAAAGTCATTTATCAAGCAAAAAACGCCAATGTAAACATCTTTTCCCAATACTTTTTTATATTTTCTTAAACTAATATATTGATTAATTACTAAAAATATAATTCATTGACTAATCAGTGATTTGGTGCAGCCCAACATCAATAAAGCACTGCCCAATAGTCAAAAAAGTGAGATTATCTGGTTGTACAATTACACTCCATGCATGGAGTATTGGTATTGGTGCACAGTAACTGGTATTTAGGGAATTCAGTCTGTTGTTGGGTGTTCTCTGAATTGACAAAATCCCCCTGTGGCCCTGAGGTAGTTGTTCATTTTCATACAATATTCGGCTTTGTTGAGATCTGTGCATTTTTCAGTGGAGTATGTGAAGGATTTTAGCTCCATCCACTGTGGTGCTGCTAATATGTGAACGCTGTACATTAAATCTCATATTCTAAAAGGCACTCTTCACATTTTCTCTGACTCAGACAGGGTAAAGCTTCTGCAGAAATAGGCTCTTTTGCACCTGAACCTTATGCATCTGTAGCCAGAGGGGACTTCTGTGAAGTGACAATGCAGTGGATGGCCTGGGTCATCTGCTATTGTTGTATTTTTGTGTGAAATTGCTCCATCAATGAGGCCAGGTAGGTTGGGAGTGAAGAGGGTTACCAAATGTGTTCCAGCATTTCTGATATTCAGGAGAGGTTTTTTCTTTGCTTCTTCTGACGGCGAGTACAGTGATGAAAAACAGACAGTGCTAGTTTGATTATGCAGTAGGACCGTGTGCTAGTCTGCAGGTAACTCCATTTATAATGGACCCATCCATTGATTTCCACTGTGAAACGCATCTGGGTCTTGTCAGTCCAAGCGGGGGGAAAACTGTAATGTTTCTGACCACGTTCAGACCACTTTAACTACCACGGAAAGAAAAGAAGCTTTGTAATCAGGACGGTCAAGACAGGCTTCTTTGCAGTACCTCAAGTTCACGCTGAGTTCAGGATAAAAAAGCCTTAAATATATGATGCATGCAGCGTTAGCTCGCAAGCAATTTAAAAGACAATGTTTTATACATGACTATCTATCAAGAAATGTCTGAAAGGACCAAAACCAATGATGAACTGATCCTGCTAACAAGTATTATCTGCGTGGCCATAGCCTGATTCCTCTGTGCCACAGGGCTCCAGTGCTCAAAAAACACATCAATGAGCCGCACTGTTTTGCTGCAAGACATGTCCCTTCATTGTGATGAACAAGGGCACTGTAGTTCATTTTGAGTCATTTCCATTTCAACAGTCCAACAATCCTCAGCTAAAAATAACTGCAATACAAATTGACTATTTACTTCTGTTTGAGTGATGTTGGCTAGAAATGTCTTAAAAGGGTACCACAGGGCTTGGAGCTGAAAGCCACAGACAGGGCATCGAAGTCAGTAAGTATAAAGAGCTGGACTAGCGCGTTGCTGGATCGTAAGAAAAGAGTTACACCAGATTGTTTAAGTGCTGCCATCCTCTGTCAAATGTATTTTCTACAGGTCTATACAGAGCCAAAAAGGTGAAAATGGAAAAAATGGATGTAACTGAATTAATCATCATCATCAAGCCAAAGCCACCAGACTCCATTTACAGAAACAGTAATTTTAACAGTGTTGAACACACTTTATTTAAAGCCAAAAGAAACCAATCAAACTCGGAGAAACCTTCTTGGTTCGTCCTTGCACTGCTTTAACGATCACCACCAACTCTGGTTTGGATGAAATAAACACTTAATTCAGAACTCTTTTTTGACCTGAAAGTTGGTTAAATGAAGAATTCATTAGAACTTGCCATCAATGCCATTGTGAATTTCCCTTGTGGATGAATAAATCTATCTATCTATCTATCTATCTATCTATCTATCTATCTATCTATCAAGTGACCTTCACTATCTGCAGTGAATTTAATGGCAATCCATCCAATAGTTCTCAAGACATGTCACACATCTCACTACAAATGTTAACTTCAGTTTAACAACAGCTTCAACAGTTGTTGAGATTTCAGTCTGCACCACAGCGCCGGAGCTACAGACCTCAAGCCGACCGCTCGCAAGGCCAACAATTGTTGGGTGCTCCTTTAATGGCCTTTTTTAAAGTAGTTTCTTCAGTTCTGAAAAGTTGTGACGAACTCAAAGTCATGATGTCTCCATCTGACATACAGACAACTCTGAAGAAGCTCAAGAAAATACCTGTCTGCTCTCAGAAATCACAAGCATTTTGATCTTTTTTGCATGAAACCGCTGTTTATTATGTGAACAGTCCTTGATTTTCTACACCAATGAAACTACAGTACCTCTGATAAAGGCTTTTCGTTATGATGTCTTTTACATCAGCAGTTATAAAAAATACATCCTTGAGTAAAGTTCAGGCCCATTCGCTAGATGTATTATGGAGAAAGAACATCCATTGTTCCCTTCGTAAATTTCAGCAGCTTTTAAAGATCTTAAGATTTTCTTTTTTAAATCCCCTTGAGGATGCCATTATCCTCGCCTCACTGGCTGATTGATCCAATTTCCTGATTAATATCTCACCCAAAATCATTTGAGGACCCACACACACATCCTCCACTGGGTATCTGACTGAACAAGGCACACTTCCATCAGAAAGGCTCTGAATGAGACGCTGGAGCACGAGCTGTGAATTGTTTTGCCGCCAGCAGCATTCCTGGTCTCACGGGTAAAGAACTTCTGAATAGATCAAGAGTGGAGCTGACCAAGATAGCTGTCTGTCCAAGTCCTTCGGCAATGTCTATTATACAGGTTTCATCAGGTCAAAATCCTATTCTTGAGATCAAAACGATCTTTGAAGTCGAGGATGGTCTTTTGATGTTGAAAAAAATCGGGATGACCGATGGTTAACCACTCAGGTCTTTAAAACCAGTGGTTAAGAAGAAAAAGAAACACCCAGGAGTTTTTTGCTCTCTACTCTGGGGACAAAGAATGTCTCTCTTTGTAGCCTCTCGTTTCATGAAAACATGTCAAGAAGCTGTCACTCCTCGTAAAAAAAGAAAACTTAATAAAAGGAAAGCTGAAGGTAGCTACTTGAGAACTGTTCTCAGTATATCACTCAACAAAAAAAAAAATTATTTGTCATGAAGAAATGCAAAAACGCAGCATCTTAATTAAAATCACACGTATCTGATGGGACAAATATTACTCTTCATCGGTTCCAAATTTAACTTCGATTGAGCGAAATGTTCAGTTTTCTTTTTCAGTCTTGCTTTTCAACACTTGAACATACATTACACCCACACCCAACAGCTACACCGGTGGCAAATGATAAATCTATTCAGTACCTTTAATTTTACAGGAGAAACTATCAAGCTAACGCAACAGCACGACTGTGTTAACCTTGAGCTTACATTTCCACACACGGCTGTGGATTTAATTCTACTTTTGCTGCTTGTGTCCCTTTCCCGTCAAGTGATATGAAGGAAACTGATAAAAAAAAAGAAAAAAAAAGCACAGTATTTGTATTTTCAGACATCAAAAACTCTCCGGAGCTGGAGCTGCACTGACGCAACATGATATAAAATTGATCATTCAGACTGAATCAGTGGCATCATGGAGAGTCCAGGTAGAAAATACACTTGCTACTACTTTAGTTCCACATGGAAACCTTAATTGTGGGGGGACTTTAGACTGGGACTATTTGTCTGTGCTGCACATTTGAGCAGAGCCGGTAATGAGCAGCTACTGGTATCAGTGCAACTCAGCCTTGCACTGGATTTCTGTATTTACAGTACATGCTGTGACCTCATATGACCTTTCCAAATAAATCCACCGTCTAGTGAAAATTGCTCTGTCGAGGATTTTGCAGAACAGGCTGCCACATTCTTATTACATTTCTCAATTACAGGACTGGGTGAGCGCAGCAAGAAGACAAGACAGTAATGATCAAACACAAGCGCAGACGCGTTCAACGTCCTCTCTCTTCCTGTCTGCTGCAACATGGCTCAAAGCTGCAAAGTCTAGACTCAAAAGCAAAGGTTGCAAAGCGCACAGACGAACTTGCTCGAGGGGAATCGGGGCTAAAAATATTTAAATCTTACATGAAGTCTGGTTTGAAGAACTTCAGTGACATTCAAAAGCTTCTTAAGGGCTGAATAGCACATTTAAGAACAAAAACAAAGAGTCAGCAAGTCCTTGATTCCAGACAGAGGCATCGATTTTGGGAGCTGAAATGATTAGTGTTGCTTTCATCAACGAAAATTATGACTAAATATCGTCGTCAACGAACCTTTATCACGTGACGAAAATGAGACAAGATGCAATGTAAATGCTGGTCATGTGATGATAACTATAATTAAATATATAATGCAATATTGTTGTCGGAAAACACGAGACCAAATGTGGTTTATAAGATAAAAACTGCTAAAATGTCTCTTCATTTTCGTCTCGTTTAGTCACGTTGTTCTTATTATTTTGCGGTATTTCTGTATCCTGTGTCTCAGGTCGCACTGCAACAATAATATGTAACAATAATATAATAATAAGACAACCTTGTTTGAATTGTGGAATGGGTTTAGCTAAAAGAAAATTTTGGTTTCGTCTGTACTACTAGGTACTTAGGTCGTTTTCAAACCTGACCAAGTGGACTCGGTTCGATTGGGGAGCTGAAAGTCGTAACATTGTTGCATTTATCACTTGTTTCGGTTCTGCTTTCACACTGTGATTTCTAAAGCGCACCAAACTTTCTGAGCAGCATCACGTGGTTGAAAGGGGCGCTTGTCGATTGGACAAAGTAGGAGGGGAAATCTCTCCCTCCCCCTCCCATTATTTTGAGGAACGCTACAACGTTAGTGAACGCTATTGTTCCTATAATGCTATCGTAGCTTGTCAGGGGTTGATCCTGTTATTTTTCTTACTTTGAAGATCTAACATGTGACAACATGAGCTCAGAGTTTAAGGACTGTGACTGTAGCTAGTTGTGATTTGATTTTGTTTAAATATGCCAAATTGTGAATTTATGGGTTATTGTTGTTCATACAATTGAGCTAAGCTAGCTAGCAACTGCTAATGTCAGCGGTCACTTGTCAACCTAGATGCACTGCATATAGCGTCACTACGTACATTTGGTCCTGTGTTTGGTCCGGTGAGCTTTCACACTGCATACGAACCGAACCAGGGTTCACTTGCAAGCGAACCGAGACCCACGTTTTCAGGCGGACCAGAGTTCGCTTGTTTGGTCCGCACCAGAGTTCGGGTGAGCTTTCACACCTGCCCAAATGAAGCGGCCTATCCGAGGAAGCGGACCAAACAGCTCTGGTGTGAAAGCGACCTTATACTATATTGACTGGGTTAAATAGAATTGCATCACTAAAAAGAGACTAAAATACAATTTTCATTGACTAAAACTAGGCTAAAATGTCCTCAGTTTTCGTCGACCAATACTAAACGAAAATAGTCACGGATAATTCTGACTAAAAGAAGACTAAAATGCTCAGACTTTTAGTCAACTGAAACTTGACTAAAAAGAGTATGAATGTGACTAAAACTAATAAAAACTAAAATGACAGCTTGACACAAAGACTAGACTAAGACTAAAATTAAAACAGCTTTGACTGGCAGGTTTTATCAGCCGTAGTTGGCTAATTAAGCCAATTTTAGCTTTGTACAAGAAAAGGGTATTAGGATGAGGACTGCCTGATATGTTTAGCAGTGCTACGCTATCTCAGGTAAAGTTGGCTGGTGTTGCCGAGGCGACCATTTGGAGGACAAGCAAAGCCTGCTTTCACCCTCCTCCTGGATATTTGCTGTTTCAAGATTTTCTTCATTGTGGCAAAGCAATAGAATACTATCTGAACAGAGGACGGAGCGGTCAAGGGGACGGATTCACGCGGCTCCAACCAGGATCTCGGGGTAGTTACTCTGTTTAAAGGCACATAATTCATACACTTAGCAGCTGGACATTCACAGGGGCCACCAAATGTGCATCTGAATAAAACATGCGTCATAAAATCAGATAACAGGGACGTTTCTAAACCTCATGGGCTCATATAAAAGTTTTACATCACTGATAAACAAAATTAATTGCCCTCTCTCTTTCCCGCCGTTAATTGCCTTTGGGCGTTTCATTGTACAGCTTAGCTCCATGTTTGTTTTTACATTATTTATTCATATGGCAAATTATCATTCTTTACACTCCTCTCTCTCGATTTTCCTTTCCAGCTGAATCCAGAGGTCCGAGGTGAGCAGCAGCAGAGCATTTCTGCCATGAATAAAGCATTTCAAGCCCTCTTTTAACATCACTATTAAGCAATTTACTGTTTGAATCAGTGCAGCTAATAAGCTCCTGCATACCACCACAGGGATTTGTGTTACATTACCACAGGAAATGTGTTGCATAGTCGCCCAGTGGTCAAGCTGAAAGGCACACTCTCTCTGGGTTAGGAGTCATGTCACGGTGTTTACACACAATTATGTAAAAATCTGAAGCTGTAAAAACAAAAAGGGTTTGACAATACTGACATTTATTTTGTGGCACTTACAGTATTTGAGGCCACAAGACTCGAATTCATTCCTCCCTGCTCTATAAGCAGCTGTGCAATCAGTTTGGGGGGTGTCTATCTTTTATTAAAGATTTCTTTGCCAGCACTGTCTTCTCCCCATACCAAATGAATGCACAAGCACGCTTTTTATTCTTGCCACGTTTCAGCGATACGTAAGGTACAGCAGCCTGAATAAAACACCAAAATAACAGAATTTGCACCACGAAGCAGGCATACTGTCACTCTAATTGGCTTGCGGACATTGTGGCGTGTTTCTGTCAAGCGTCTTGAGCGGAAAAACGGCTGAATGTTGTTAAAAATAAATGCTCAAATGAGACATGATTATGAAGGCATAATAGCTGAAATAAATGGACTGTGCTTTTAGAATTGCCAATTTAGGGATCAAGATGAGCTTTGGCACTCAAACGAAAAGCTTTTCAACACTCTTAACATGATATTAGAAATGTCTGTTTTGAAATTGGGAGTCCAGGCGAAATGTGTGGGGTAATCGATGTCTCTCTAAAATGCTGCTTCAATCAATAGCCCACCTTTTGTTGAACAGTGCAGCAATGAAACTCAAAGCAGATCAGCTTTGTAAAGCAAAGGATTTCCTTTTTTTAATTCAGCAGTGTCAGTCAATGACGGGGCGTCTTTCGCACTGTTCTTTGACTTCAAATGCCGCAATATCACAAAGCAACAAAAACAGAAAGGAGGAGGCGAAACACTGCTATCCATCCCCATTTACTTCTCAGGCGTCTCTGTCTCTCTCCTCAGCTCAGTGAGAGTGAGGCTCTGCCTTTTCGCTCAATTTAGACTTTGTTTGTCACTGCAAACTTTTTCGATTGGCTGAAAGGGGCTTGATCTACATGCTACGAGAGAGGAGCTGGCCAGGGGGAGAGCACGGGGACGGCCACAGACATTCACGAAGATGCTGGGAAGTCTGAAAGAGATCAAACCCCTCGCAAGGGCAGGAATTCACGAACCCGCGGAGGAACAAAAGCGAGACGTAGCTTTGAGGATCATGCACATGAGGCATGTGATTAAATGAATTATTTGTGACAGGACACTCATACGCCATGTTGCACTCTGTCAACTAAGCCCACCACATCTCCCTGGAAAAGCTTTCACACTCACATCGCCGCCGATGTCCGCTAACAGCCGCGTCTGCCGTCAAAAGCCTTTCTCCTCCCTCTACCTGCTCCAGTTGTGCTCAGTGCACCCTGGAGGGCTGTATTGTCTATGTTAATTCACACTGGCGGATTATCATAATGCTCCCCAAGTGTTAGTTAACATGTTGCTATGGATTTCGTGCTGTTACGCTGAATTCCCGCAGCAGGGGAGCTTACCCAAGAGCTGAATCATAGCGACAGACCAAACCGTGACTGCATTCGCATTGTGAAATGCGTTCCTCCCTGAACCAAAGCTGGATCAGATCGGCTTGTTCACAGTGACCAACTCTATTTTTCCTTGTGCATTTTAATAGTTGAAGTCCCAATTTTCAGATCAAACGACAAAGAACATTTGCACAACTTGAGTTCAAATTGCACAAAGCCCAAGACGGTGGTTCTCAGCCACTCTCTCCTACAAACACATGAAAAGGAGTGTTTCTGCGATCTTTAACTGCTAAAGAGGAATACTGTGTTTTCAGAGAGGTCCAAACAGCAGCATGAGGATGGCAACTTTCTCTCCAGTACATCCAGACATAAGGTGTGAGGTGGAAAAACTGAGGCAAAATGTGACAAAGTGCAGCAGACTTAGCGAATAAAGCATTCACTGAAGCTTTGGTTCCCTTAAAGAGACAAAAAATAGCAAAGGACATCAGATTTGTGTGGAGTGATGAGGAGATTTCCTCAAACCGGTACATGTAAATAAACATAAACGCCGTATTTCCATCATGTCACCATTTGAGCTTTGACTGGTGCTCGTTTCATTACCATCCTGGCCTGAACGGGGCATCCAGCTGGTTAAGCCATTTGTCATTAATCCTTTGCGCAGTTTCAAAAGACTCACGCGGAGCCCTCGCACAACGACAACAATGCCATAGTGTCACATGACAGGAGGCATAAGACATCACTCTGCATCACTTTTCTTTTTGGCTGCCCCAACTCTGAGTGCTGCAGAGGCATGTCTCTCAAAAAGCAATAAAAGTTTGGATGATATAGCGATTTAATTTCAGCTATCTTTAGCAATTTCATTAATTCTGAGCTACTCGTAGTTATGCAGCCACGACAGCAAAAATAGATTTTGTTTCCTTCAAGGCAAAGAGGGCAAATGGGCTGCTGCTCGGGCAACTTTAGCGTGGCCTTGTGGACGCCCTTGAAGCTAAGCTAAACAGATAAACTGTCCGACCGTGACGTGACACGTTTGCATCATGGCTCAGCTCACTATCTCTCACACACAAGCACACGTACAATCACAGTGCTTAAACCCCCCCCCCCGCCACTGGTGTCCATGTCTCAGAGTGATTAATGGTTGCTCATTGTACCTCACACTCGCATGCATTCGGCTGTTTGATTGATGGGCCCGCATGCTTGACAGATGCACAGATGTGGTACGGCAGAGCAGCCCAGGCACGGAGCGACACCTCGGCCCTGCCTCCATCAGCAGCCACCTCCTACTTAGCGAGGACAGAGAGAGGAAATTATGAGAGACAGACAGAGAGAGAGAAAAAGAATGAAATTGTCATTTTGAAAGTGCAAATGCCTCTTGTTGTTTTCTTATTTGAGCCGGTCAAAAAAAGTGGTTGAAATTTGGTGGAAATATCACAGCGGATACATGAAACGAAAGTGACAGGTGACCAAGCTAATGTGCCTTCATGGGGCGTGTTGTTACTGTGAAGCTTTTTGATCAGAAAAGTGCTGCCTCGGGGCTCCCTGGTGGCTCAGTTGGATACAGTGTTTGCTTAACAAGTGCAACATCCCAGGTCTGAATCATTAGTTTACTGGGGCTGGGCTCAGACACAGATTCAGGAGGCAGATGAGATGCGATACAACAGTCTTAACTCACAGATGAAAGAGCCCTCCGATCCGTTGCGGCAGGCACGGGGAAAGAAATCCAACAAACAGTCGGCAGACAGCCACACTCGGAGGTAGAAGCTGAGGCCAAAACCAGCAGAGGCAGGAATAAAGAGCTCCAGAACAGGAGAACAGCGACATACACAAGCTAGCAATCTAAACAGGATCCTGAGGGAGGCTGCAGATGAGGAGCAGGTGAGCAGGCAGGTTGAAGGTCAGCTGACAGACAGGCGTGCTCGTGGACAGGAGAGGGTGAGTCATGCATTAAGGTATGCTCACACGACACTTGGACAGATCCAAGCATGCATTTCCTGTTTCAGCATGAGCTCAACAATAACAGCGCCGCTGCACTGCGTTTGGATGCAAAGTCATGCAATTAGCATTAGCAGCATTAGATTTGGTTGTAAAATAAAATACACTGAAACACAGGCCATCTGTGCTGCTTTGGTGATTGACATGGAGGACGTCGAAGGTAAAAATGTAGTCATGTCATGTCATTTGTGTGTCACTCAGTGATGTTGCTGTCAATCAAGAGAAGACTTCTTTATGTATCAGCTTGTTTAAACTTAAGCGTCTAACTCAGCTTTAAGAGAAGTGAAGTTTTCCAGTTCACACCACATCCTCACACAAGCAGTCATGAAAAAAAAAAAAGTGTAATATCGTGAAAATGGCTGCAGAGAACTCCTTGGTAGACGTGAACCAATATGGAAAATCTACTGGTACTGTATGTGACACCGTCTCTCTACGATCCATCCGATCCACTGAAGCTCACTGTGCTGCTTTTGAGCTACAAAACAGAAGCGTGGAGAGAAACTCTCTATTCTGGGTTGGTGCTGCTTTAGTGAAAGTGGTGGTTTCTGCAGGAGCGGCAGACAGAGCCATAAATCATATGTCTACTAATGGCAGTTCCAAATGAGCCCTCTCATCAGACAAGACAAGTGCCTTGCTTTGTGTGCTACTTCAGGCTCCACTATAACATCTGTGCGCTCTCAAGCAACTGTGCATGAGATGTGTGTTGCCCTTGTATTCATTAGGAATTGTCTACTGAGCCCTAACAGTTCAATTTAGAGTAATTTAGAGCGTATCTGAAAAGCAGGCTGTGACAAACAATCAAGAGCAGAGTCCTCTCACTCTGCTGTTGTTGGGTGTTAGTTATTATTTCTGCAAACTTCAACGACATTTTATTTGAGAACTTGTCCTACAGTGCTCAAAATCTCTGAAGCTCACATGCAAAGAGGAAGCGTGTTCAGAGCCACGCTTTCTGATGGGGAGTTTGGAAGATATTGGTGTTTTAATACAATAACCAGAGAAAATATCTACTCTATAGCGCTACGGGACCACTAAAATGAAAACTGTTTAACTTTAAAGTGACCTGAACCCAGTCCGAGCGAGGGTGAGGGCTTTCAAGTGCACTCGTGCCGGGATGAGGATAATCCGGCGACTGATGCGACACCCGGCTCTGAAACCAGAAATTAAAAGTCATATGTATTCTGCAGCCTGCGAGACCGTGACACAATTTGATGTCTAACCCCAGAAGGGGTCAGTGTTTCTTTTTGAGTGCCAAAACCATTGAATGTTGGGGCCTTTGTTCCATTTGGCAAGCGTATAATGGAGTTTGAGAGGGGTATGCTGGTGCTGTATGGAGATAGGGACTGAATGGAGCAGAATGTAATTACTATACCTGTCTATGCAACAATGGCTAACCACCTTTGTCGCCCCTCACTCTACTTGAAGAAGCCAGACAGCAAGTGCTGTTGGACCATGGGAGCACAAAAGCCGCCCTTGCCACGACTCCCAAATCAGTGTCTTGCGCTTGCACACAGACAAGAGAAAAAGGGATATGTCACAGTCCTCTTTAAAAAGATGTGAATTGATGTGAATGTCTACTTTTCCAGCAACGCTGGCAATGTATGTTTTTCTGCATTTGACTGCTTCGCTGTGTAAAAAAAATCAAATTTTTAAGATGATACACGACCAAGAAAGGACGTGATACCGCAGCAGGCATAAAAGTCGCAGGCATGCAAACATAAAAATAAGTGGGTAATAAAAATCACAACTACTTAAAAGGAGAGAGAAATGTATAAAATGACTAGTAAAGGCAGCACATGTCAACTCGTAACGCCATAACATCCCATTTCCACCTTTTATTTTCCCTAAAGAGGCATTAAGGTTGGAAAATCACCTAATTTCTCACTATATGTTCTGTATCAGCTTCATTTAAACTATATGATGTATGCACATATACATTTTTCCATCATTCCAATATTTTGTGTCTATACACATATATACAGTTTCTCATTTTTAGAGAGCATATGCATGGCAGCAAAATGACGGCAGTACTGGGAAAAGTAAAGTTATCCATGATGAAAAGAAGCACATTGTTCAGTTTTTTTTTGTTCTGAATTTAACCATCATTTTGCACATTAGGAGAGAGTGCAGAGAAAGAAAAATGGTGGACAAAAGAGACCTGTGAAGAATATTAAGAGTAAGTGCTTCTATTTAAAAATGCCAAGCAGTAGCTGAGCACCGAGCACAAAAAAAGGCGGATAAAACGCTTGAATGATGTTCCATATTCTACATGTTTTTTTGGACATATTTTCCCCCAGATAAAAATTCTTGGATCTCTATGAGAATTTTAGACAAAGTCCTGCAGGTTTGATCAGAGTTTGGCTGAACGGGGCGAGATGGTAACGACCTCCCCGTCAACATGTCAGTGGGGTTTCAGACGTGGGTACAGGCTGGGCTTCAGGCTCATGCCTCTGCACACCTCTAATGGCCGTCTAAAGCCCTCCATCTGCACAGTAATGAAGGCTACCTCTTCCCTTGCTTGAAATAAGTCAAGCAGTGTTGCATTTGTCAATATGTCAATACGGTCTCCTCCCCCTCCATCTCTGCTTTTGTGTGGACTGAGCCAGCAGCAGAGAATGATGTGCTCCCCCTCATGGCGGTAGCAGGTTATTGCGCTAACATATAGCCATCATGCAGTGAGTTGTTATACTTTTCCATCATTTACTGTCCTTCCCACTCTGTTATATGTTGCATGAGAAGGACGGGCTGCTCATCAGGTGTCACGCCACCTTTGGACAGCTTGTTTGGATATATGTCCTCTTAGTTATCATGCATGCAGCATGAGCAGCAACCTGCCCTCATGCATGCAGCCAGTAACAGAGGAAATACACCGTCAGTGCATGACGGTGTCGCTCTGTGATGACGGAACGTGATAAAGAGGAGCACAAGGAAGGGCAGATTATGGCTAATGATGATGGTGACTGTAAGCATGGTGGGAATGATGATGAATGATGCAATAAAATGACAGAAGGTAGCAGGAAATGCGTGTGAGCTCATCCCTGGCCCTCTGCTCTGATTTCCCCAGTTCCAGCCTGGTATTGGTTAAAAAGCAGCCCAAGCTGAAATCAACCTATGCAAGAAGAACTGAAACAGTTGTCCTTCAGAGCTCGCCGCCGCTTCAGTCAGCACTTGAAAAAAGGAGCAGATGCGGTGGCCTGGCAGGTAAAAACCACTTGTCTTGTAAACAGCAGAACGTTGGGCTTCTTCCAGGCACCTTGGTGTTTTCAGAGAATTGTCACCGATCACAGAGTGTTGGAAACGTACCTGCTGGCACGAACAGTCAGGCACTTGAGGTTTTCCATTCCTTTGGGTCATGTTTGATCAGTTTTATATTTTAGCGTATTCTATTAATGTATTCTGGGGAGGTTTTGTATTATAAAGACACATAGCGGCTGTTAAATGGATCAAATAAGTGACATTTCAATAAGCTCTTATCATTGAGCCTCACACTGACTGCAGCTCTTCACCATAAAATCTATTTTATCGCTGCTTTGACTCATTACAAGATTGATTTCTTAATGCACCAGGTGAATATGCTTCCACACGGGGCACAGGATGATAAAGCACTCTTTTCCCCGTGCACTTAATTTAAATACAGCTTGGACAAACCTGATTTCGCTGAATACCTATTCATTTGTGTTTTAGAATTTAATTTATCTATTCTTTGGAAACCTGAACGGCACAGCAAAGTCAGTTCAAGGTTGCTTCTTCTTTGCTTCTGCAAAATACATTGTTGGAATCAAAGTGACACAGTTGAAAAGCTGCTGTAATGGATATCTTTATATTAACAATCAATCCAAGTACTGCAGAATTTTAAAGGGGTCACTCTAATGAGGCAGATACTTCCCAAAAGAGGCTAAAAGAGGGCTAACTAGGCAACACTTTGCTAGCATGCTGGATATATCAACTTGACGGGTTGTTGTGCTGTCACTACGTGGCCAAAAAAAATAAAAAAATCAAGATAAGTGCACATAAATACAACACTTTTTCATGCTCATGTTTTAACTTACCGCCATCTTTGTTTCTGGAGCCAGAAAATCCACGTTCAGGAAACGGGGCTTTAGCCAGGAGGAAGTTCAGGAAGAGCAGAAATCCCCGCAGTTGATCCACCTGACAACGAGACAAATGGAAATTCTGTCATCAGATATTGAATTCAGTTCAGTGATTGACAGTTATTGATGCTCTATTTCAGTCGGTACCAACAAAGTAGTGATGGTTTAAACGGCCTTTCCAGGCCCAAATTTCTTGGGTCTCCATACATCAACAAGCCATCTGTATTCAGCTGTGCTGCTTGCTGCTTGTTAGCACCCTTGCAGCCCTGGGGGGGGGCTCAGCGCCTTGCTCAAGAACGCGTCAGCAGAGTGGACACATTCCAAGACAGCGACTCGAGTCTGCTCCTCTGTTTTTGTCAGAGACCAGACTCTGTTTACCCACCGGGCCACTCTGCCACTCCACAACGCTTTGCCATTCTTGCAACTTGAAAAGTGTCAAGCAAGAACGGATTTCTTTTCATACCCTGGCCTTCCTCACTTTTAGGTGACAGCTGCTGAGTTGGCACACGAGCTCCGTGCTCTTAAGCACAATCTCGGCTACGACAGCAGCGCTGACGTTGCACAGACACAGAGGACACTCTGTGGATCTTTGTGGCTCTTTGTGATTGGCAAAAAGATATCAAGTGGAAGGACCAAAGCAAAAGCAATTTTCGGGAGCTGAGGGGAATATATTGAGGTCAAGTGAACTTCGTTTTTTTCCCACATTCACTTTACATGAAGTCTGGTCTCTAACACATTCATTATGTCTGAACAGCGGCCCCCTAACAGCTCATGGCACAGTCCTGAATACTGATTTCCTGAGCTCTCATGATGTATTCATGCAATACTTATGTTACATGTGACAGCAGTATGGTAGTCTCAGTGGGTGGTAACTTCAAAATAAAAGCCCTTACTGCATTTTTTTTACTAAAAGCCATTCAAATTTATCTTTCTGTTTTAACTCTTTCCCAACATTGTGTATTTGTGGTACGATTTTGAGTTAAATTGACAAAATCTCACCTTCAGTGTGAGCAATTGCCCCATGCAAGTGCGATAAAACAAACAATCTGAGGGCTTGAAAATCAAAACAAATGCGTTTAAAACGCTCATCAGTCGACATCTCGATGAAGGCACAGAGGAAAATTACCTTCCAGCTTTCAGAAAGAAATCAAAAACCCAATAATTGCTCATAGTCTGAGCAGTGGGAGCTTATTTTCAGTCGCGCTCGGCTATCCTCAAAGAACCCTGACACTACACACAAAACACACTCAGACGCAGAGTGACAGACAGCGGGCGAAAGGTAAAATGTGCTTGGATGCATGATTTTACGGTCCCCGCTTTAATGTCTGTCTGCGATTCTGCAAAAGGCATCTCACTCGGTGGCTTTATTGACCGGGTCCTTTCTGCCTCAGCTGCAATGACCATCAGATCAGCCATCCTTTGCTTCACAGTTTATGAACTTCAAAGCCGAGCGGCCAGAAGTGAGCAGATGATGGACTGCGGGGACGTTAAAGAGAGATAGCGAAAGAGCCAAGGCTCTGCTCCTAGCTGTTTAATTTCAAATGAGGGGGATGACAAGGCATCCTGTGAGTGGAAAGTATGGGTGAGCTGATAGGTAGTAAATAAATCACAGCAATAGCATACTGACGCACAAGGCTCTGTGATGCTTTCTAAGTAGTAAGTAGGAGTTTCTGATCAATACGTACATTTATAGGGAGGCCAGCAAAGAGGAGAGCTTGTTTGCATCCTTGGAGGACTGTGGCTGGTGGGTTTTGAGTGTGGTGGATATTTATAAGTGAGGACCTGAAGCAGTAGAGGAAGCCAAAAATAAAATATATCAGCTCCTTTTGGTCAGAGGTTAAATGGCAAATTTTGGAGATGTTTCCAAGCCAAACATGCCTCATGCACAGGCTTGTCCAGAGTCAAGTAAAAGCTCATTCCCTTTTGTTTTTCTCCTGGAGACAGTTAGCGTAGCAGAGAGAGCTAGCCTGGCTCTGTCCAAAGCTATCAAATCCAGCTTTTAGCATCTCTGATGCTCACTGATAAACACCTTATTTCTAGATTGTCTAATCCACTGGAAACCCAAAGTCATCAGGGGATAGGATAAAACAAGATTTTTTATGTTTATTGTGAGCTGCAGAGGTGCTAGCAGGCTGCTTTTATTACCTTCAGACAATCTGTTTCCCCCTTTCTCCGCCTTGTGTGAAAATAAGTGATCGGCTGGTGACGGCTGAGCGTCGTATCAATCATAACTCTTTGCAAGGAAGCAAATAAGCGTAACTATTGCCTTAAAGGCAGATAATGAATTGAAACGTCCTCTCCCTCCATTCATCCTTGTTATGGCTGGCATGGGCATACAGTGTAATGGCTCTTCGCTCTTCTAAGTGGACCGCAGCAATCATTTCAATTAGTCTCCATCTTAATCTGTTATTTCTGAGGATGGAATTCCACGTTCGCGTTGAAGCGGCAACAAAGGCAAAGCAAACTTTTCAACCTGTCCAATTTCTTATGATTAGCGAGAAGTGCTTTCATAAAACATGATGCATGGGAGATACTGAAAATCCCATCACTCCTGAACCTTTTCGATAATAAAACTGGGCAACTCAGGGGAGAAAGAGAGCAGGATTGGCTTTATAAATACAACTAATACACACAATTCAAAAATTCAGAGTTGGGCGCCTGGACACCAAAGACCTGAATGTGTAATTTTTCTCCTTTATTTTAGTCTGAATACATTTAGTTTGTCTTAAGATCTTGATTGCTAATTTCAGCCAGACAATTGGATCCGTGGGCCTGTTGCGCACATCTGTACGACGCCTGTAACCGTTTGTGCCGGCGTGATGAATTTAATGAGCTCAGTCTTTGTGGAGGAAAGATGACCTTCTGAAACGACAAAAAAAAAAAAAGACTTCATCTCTACTCAAATAAAATAGCAGCAAATGTCACCCCTGAAGTCCGGCGGCTGATGATAGGTTTGATATGCGGCTCTCTGATTTCCACATCTGTGCACGATCCATGCCCACACACCTACACCTACAATGGAATAGCCCATTTGATTGGGGGATACACAGCCCCAAAATACTCAATATGAAGGCTTAATGCTGAAACACATGACCACGCAGTAACAATAAAGGCATTTTAACCGTTCAGGAAGTGAGGGCCTTGCGGTTTTTTTGTGATTTTTGCAGCAATGCGGAGGAACAGAAGGCTGTCGGAATGTGAATCTGTTTGATCCGCCCACTCAGCTCCGCGTTCCCACAATTCCCGAGGAAAACAACAACAACACAGACCTGTTGTCCTTCCTCTCAGCTGACGACTTCGACCTCGCTTGACCTCTCTCCACGCCAGTTGTCTTCCTTTTTCCAGGTTTTCGTCGGCCCCCACAAATGACTTCTGATTTGCTCATTTCACAACTGGCCCCGCAGTATCGTACTTACAATTGGATTGTTCAGCCAAAATGGGTCCAAAAACACCACAATGAGGAACGCAGGTACGTATTGATCGAGGTGAGTACAGCCCTTCGATTGAAGAAGCAACGATTGAAGATTGAGGCAGAGACTGCAGGACGCTTTTTGTCCGGAGGCTGTTATGATCTTTGTGATATCTGATGAACACTCTCATGCAGTCAGATCAGCCTTAGTATTAACGAACGCACAAATAAGGATTCTTAAATGCATTTTGGGATTTATCTATAAATAAAACACAAACATACCTGTCACTGTGTATATGACAAAAATCCACATATAACAAAATAAGGCTTGTAAATCAATTTGAGATGCACGCACAAGTCTTTTCCTTGTTTGAAATAAATGGAATAAATCCACAAATATTCAAAAGAACTTGCAGGAACATATTTGGATGTTAGATCTTATACCTGCATTTACAAACTGCTTGTCTTGTGTGATTATTCATTATTACTGAGCCTGATCTGACTCTCACAGGCTGGCATTGATTTTAATGAAGCTTATAAATTTACACATTATGTGCATTAATCCCCCGATGTACTGTTTTCCTGCTCCCTTCTCTTTCTCATTTCTCCACTGTCCAACCAGGTGGATACAAGCAGGGCCACAACTAACGATTGTTTTCACTGTCAATGAATCCGTCAAGTATTTTCTCGATTAATTTATTTGTTGTTTGGTCTGTAGAGTGTCAGAAAATGGTGAAGAATATCAGCCAAAGCCCAGGATGACATCCTCAAATGTGAATAGCTATTCAGTTTACAGACACAGAGGAGTGAAGGAACCGGAGAATATTCACATTTAAGAAACTGGAATCCGAAAATTCGGACTTATTTTTCATTCTTAACACATTCCTCACAACTGCTCAAATGATAAATATGAAAAGGCTGCGGCTGTGAGTTTCAACTCAACTTAATCACAACTTTCTTCAGATATTACGAGCAGAGTTGGCAGAAAATGAAGAATTTTAGGGACAATTCTATGATGATAATATCAAACTATAAGACAGGATGTGCATAAAGGGGATCCTGATTAGCTGGAAGTATTCATGAGCAGTCTATGATGATATGATAAAACAATATTTTGACAGGAGGTGTGCATTTGAGAGGTTTGAGAGACTGACAAAGAGGATTAAAAAAGGTTCAGCTAGCAAAAATCACCCTTCCAACTGTCCTGTGGCGAGAGTCGACCCAAACAAAGACTGGAGGATTTGAGCTCAACACCACTTTGCAAGATGCAACTTCATGTCCATCGACCCCACTCCACCGTTTCTTCTTCTTTCTTTTTTTTTACAACCTTGTTTCTGCTGCTGTAAATAAATCCAATTTTCGAGACCTTCAAGTGACGCAGTGTGTCTGTGAACTTTGGGAGCCAGAGATGAAAAGCGTGTCTTTGATGCATGTTGCTGGGCGTCCTTCACTTCACAATGGCCTATATTTAGGTGCTTTAATTGCTACACTTGTGGTATACTGCCTTTGCAGTTCAGGATTAAACATTTAAGGTCGTGCATGAAACAATGATGACGTGATTACCGCTGCAGCACCTGAACCTGCGCTGTGCTGTGCTGCTGAGTGGCACGAATAAAACCACAGATGGGGTCATACAAAGTGTGCAGACCAACTCCATAAAACACACATCTCCCCGCTGGGCAGAATCACTCTCTCTCAGTGTCTGATTCCCCCCTCAGGGAGCAATCACTCTCCAGTGCCTTCAATACTTCTTGAGACAGTCGCTTTCCTCTGCCCATCAGCGTCACACACTGCACTTCTCTTGCTTTGCTTTTGTGTTGATTTGCCTTGTTGCTTTGCTTTGACGGAAATTCTCCGCCGCTCAGAATAAGCGTCGACCACCACCCGCACGCATTCATCAGGCAAAATAATGATTTCTCATTTCTTCTTGAATTTCCTGCCGAAGTAGAGTGTCCCACCATGCTGAACGTGTGACGCTGTATTGAATATATAGGGTTTGTGGCTTTTCAGCTTCCTTGTTGGCAGATTTAGATTGCTGGCAGTGAACTGGTTCATTCTGGGGCCAGGTCAGTGTCATTTAAGACAGCTCTAATCAATACTCCTATATTAACTACGGCTCAAGTGACTGTGTGTAATATGAAAGGGTCACTACTCATGACCACCCTGCAGAATTAGCAACCAACCCTGCAGCTCCCCTCAAATCCACTTTAGCATATTTTTTCTTTCTTTTCTTTTTTTTTTTCATTTTATGGTGGGCAACTTTATTGTTGTGGTTCATTCTCACTCATCAACCCTGAGCAGACGGGCATGAGGAAGTCTGGGGGGGGGCCCAGACTCAGTGCAGAATAGGGGCCCTGTGGCAATGTCACGAGCAACAGTAGCAACACCACTTGCAACCACTCACTGGGCTAGCAGCCATGCGCCACACGTGCGCGCACGCACACACGAGCGTTCCGTTTCCGCAGCCCGCTGTCGGGACATCGGTGAATTTATTGTTATTATTCCTCCTGTCAATTAAAGCAAGCACTTGCTTGAAAAATAAGTCGTTAGAAGATTCTCGCGATTCTCGACTGATGCAAACTTTTTTAAGGTACAATCACAACAGGAAGCATAATAAACGTCAACAGCAGGCACACAACCGCTGTTAAAATTGATGCAACACTGAGGCAACTCACCTATTAAACCTCTCAGTGATCCAGATGCTCACACACCCCACGCAATAACAAACGCCGTCTTCCACTTGTTTTAGCGTGTCAAGATTGACCAATCACAATCGATTTTGCACATGACTGCCGCTTCTAAGAGCCAATTAAATTCTGAACAGGCAGACATACCACTTTAGCGGACAATGACAGCTCCCGACACTTCACATCAGTGATTTCAGTGATAAGATGAATATTACAGACAACTTGAGCCATGTATGTACTCTAAATGGCTCAATAACAGCTATCAGTTTACTTTGGGTATGCCTTGGATAGGCATTTTAGGCTAATATTTACTGGACAGGTTTGGGGTTAAAATTATTTCTGTCTATCTAAGATTCTTAGCAGCACCCCCTTCAGGTATCTATGAACCAGACACAGGCAGCTGTTTTCAGGGGTAAAACAGTTGTGATAAAACCAATTGTAAGCTAGCTGCCCAGCAGACATACAAGGTTAGCACAACGTTAGCAATTAGCAGCAGCTAGTGAAGGTCACGTCGCATTTAGCAGCTAAAGAGGCAAATATAGTTGGAAAAAGAGATTAAAAATGAGCTGAAAGGTATTAAAAGTAGAGGAAATATTCAAGAGGTCACCAGAAACGTGACTCCAAAGACAAGTTAATGTTGCTCTGTGCTGGTTTTTACTGGGCAAGCCTTTGCTAACAAGTTAGCGACACCAGCATCATACAGCGCTAATATGTCCTGTTTGTTTACAGCTTGTTCTGCTGCCCCCAAGAGGCCGAAAGATGCAACTTCAAAGAGTGTTTTGCTGTTACTGGTAACAGTGGAAGGGCGGCATGGTGGAACAGCAGGTAGTGCACGTGCCTCACAGCAAGAAGGTCACCGGTTCGATCCCCGGGTCAGGCCTTTCTGTGCGAAGTTTGCATGTTCTTCCTGTGCATGTGTGGGTTCTCTCCGGGCACTCCGGCTTCCTCCCACAGGCCAAAAACATGCTCATTAGGTTAATTGGTGACTCTAAATTGTCCTTAGGTGTGAAAGTGAATGGTTGTATGTATGTTGCCCTGCAGTCGGCTGGCGACCAGCTCAGGGTGTACCCCGCCTCTAGCCCGCTGACAGCTACCCCCCTACCCCGAAAGGGATAATCGGGGGTATAGAAGATGAATGAATGGTGGCAGTGTGGCATGTCTTTCAGATAATGTTCATAATTTGGTCAAACTTAAATTGGGACTGCAGCAGGTGGAAATAACTGTTTTATTGGCTGAAAGTGATGAAGCAAAGAAACTGTATTTCTATAGAAATTTTTTAAACCTCACAGCTGCACATACGAATACATTTCCCTAAAATACATTTAAGAAATTACTGTGAATGGTCAAACATGGAGAATTAAAACAAAACAAAGTCTATACACGTTGGTTTTTATTTAAATTTTTTACATTGTGGTGCAAAATTGGCTGTCCTGATGCTTCCACGGGGAGTTAATTTCACGGCGCAGGAGCTAAAACAGTGAAAGCATGATCCTCGTTTGACCTCAGTCTGGACCGTGAAACATTTAATAGCAGTTGGGTGCCAGACTTGAGGAGTCCTGCTGCAGAACATGGATCAGAAAAGATCAGAAATATATAAGAGAGCCAAACCAAAGATGGGCTTTAAAAGCAATCAGAAGACCCTGATAAATTGAACTGAAAAAGAATCTTGAAATGAAGTGGAGAGGGAATATGAAGCCAGAGTGATACAGCCAGGACTACAGATTACTTAAAACCCAAATAATAAATGCCTTCAAATACTGCATTTACACAAACTGTGCCATAGTCCTGTGTATTCTCATTCTTGCACCCAAATCTAGTGTTGGTTTTACATCATCTCTCTCTCATCTTTATCCTATTGCTCTCTCTCCTCTATGCTCTTCAGCAAAGCAGAAATACTTAAAAACAGCAACAACGCCGCCGCCTCGCTGAGCCCATGGTGGACTCACATCAGAGTGTTTTAGGTAGCTGACAGCTCCCTAATGATTTCTTTTGGCTTTCCCATCCTCCACTGTCTGCAAGCAAGTAATTACGGCCCAGCTCAGCACGGATAAGTCTTTTAGCACAAACACAACCGTCATGTTTGTGTGTGTGTGTGTGTGTGTGTGTGTAGGAGAGTGTCAGAATCACACTTTAGATTAATCTCAGTCGTGTGCATGCTTGCACATGAAAGTTGGACAAAGATAAAAATACCAAAGAAAAACATTGACAGAAGCCCAAAAAGGATAACGCTGATATCTTGTTAGCTTTTCTGACAGTAACAGACACTCAATAATTCCTAAAAATGTCTTCAGTGTTGTGCTGCCAATTTTAGCCCAATGATATCACCGAGAAGCTTGACTCAGACTTTTCTTAGACGTGAACTGACTTCGTTTTCTCTGCTCAGCATTTCTCCGCATCACAATTTGCAACTCAGTTGTTCAATTGCGCTGACACATCGATGCATGAAATACACAAAATACACAATTTTGCCACCCTGTGACAGTTTAGTCACCTCTATTAAACATCCTAAAACCTTGACCTGTAAGCTACCTCAGACCGCACACCTCATCTAATCAGCGGCACTGTTGGGTGTATGAGCCAATACTTTATTTCCACTTTAGGGGGGAGTCCAGCGCATACTGATGCATCCACAGCTGTGCTTTAATTAAACCTGTGTGGCATCGATGACCTGTTGAGCCTTGATATTAAATACAGAGATGCAGCACAGAGTCAACCTGCAGAATCCTCTTTATGAAAAATGCCGTACACTGCGAGTCGTCCGTGCGTGGAAGAAGAAGAAAGTACACATTTGGAGGAAGGTGGGGTGGGTGGGTGGGATTTTAACCCAAACCATGATCTTTTCTTAAAGCTAGCCTAACGTTTGCTGCCCATTCCTAACCAAGCAGTTGTAGTGCATGAATCTAAGCAGACTTTGGCAGTTTCACAGCATCAACGATGTGACAAGAAGGTGTGGGACGCCTGTCGCTGGTACTTTCCAATGCTCATAAATGTTAGGAGTCACAGGCGATCGCTCTGTTCAGTCATTTTGGCATGATTACCTGTTGGCTTTATCTCATGGGGCTCACTAACAGCTCAGCATAGCAGATCATTGAACATAGAGGAAAGTGGTCAAGGAGCTGAAGAATGGAGGGCTGGACAGGGGCAGAGCAGGTAACCTCAGGCAGGTGTCATGGGGACCGGCCAGTGGTGGAGCAAGTAACCTCAGGAGGGCAGCCTGAGGACTCAAAGGGGACAGTGCAGGAGGCCAGAGAGCTGAACTGATGGGGGGAATGGTCCAGGAGATGTAACCAGAGGCCGACAATGAAGGCGAAACCACTCTTGAAGTCCAGCAGGCGGCCGAAGATGAAGGCGAGGTCCCTCCAGAGATCTGGCAGGTGACCGACGAGGACGGAACCTCTCAGGTGGTCGGACTGGAGTCCGGTGAAGGCTGAACCCCTCAGGAGGACAGGCAGGAGGCCGGCGAAGGCAAAACCCCTCTGGAGAGCAGCAGCGAAGGCAGAACCCCTGTGGCACTACTCATGGCACAGGTGAGCAGATGAGGAGACAAGGGCAGCAGGTGAGAGAACTGAATATAACACCACCAAGGTATCACACCTTGGTGGTGTAGGTGTGGAGGTGGAGACCGTGAATCGCAGCGTGGCTGGTTGAGGTCCAACCGGGAGTATTAGTTTCATGCTGTTCCATCTCTTCCTGCACTTACTTCCTGTCATCTCTCTTAAAGCATACGATCCTCAAAGAAGTACCTCATACACATTTTGTCCCACTCACAAGCATGACTCAAACGATGGGGCCTGTCTCCAGGCTTCAATTTGCTTTAGATGTTGAGGTCAACTCATCCACAGACTGCTTTATGGCCTTCCCAGAGCTCCCACCAACAGATTTTCATCCAGGAAACACTTACAGACGATCAGACGAAAAGTTATGTATAACCACATGAAATAAAGAACGGCCTATATGATATATGGTGATGAATGTGAATCATGATAAAATGATAGAAAACTGGCAAGAAAACCACACTGGAGACTGGAGGACAGTCTGCTTCAGCTCAGAGTAATAACAAGGGGAATTTAGTACAGCAGACAGTGAAGATGTATGGAAAGTGATTACAAACAACAGACCACCTACCGTCAACGGTTCCTTCTGCGTTCATTCCTCAGCGTGTCTCAGAAGGAGCGAGCTCGTGTCTGCGACCCCTGAAAGCTGCTGTCTTCGTCCGCGTGTGGGGAGGATTCCTGTTGGCACAGGAAACAGAGCACTCGTCAACCATCTGTCAGTCGCGTTTACGCTGACGGCAGCCTGCATGTTAGACAGTAGCGAAGTGAATTTACATCAATACTTACACTTTTGAGTATTTATTTGTTTTTGAAAAGACAAACATTGTACTTTTGATAGGTCATATGCTGTATGTGCATTTCTTTGTTCCAGATAAACAGTTATCATGAGGTTATCTGTCAAATCAAATGACTTTTTATCATTTTTTTATGGATTTGCCCTCCAAATTGTTGCACTGCTGATGCTTGACCCAGCCACAGAGAACAGAGGCTTCTTTGCCAGAGCAGTACAGCTGTTCAGAAACATTTGCACACCTATTCCCTGTTCAACCTCTCTTGCTCCCGTATTGCCTCATTGCCGGCCCTGAGCTTCCCCGGAAACGCCCCCAGCGTGCCCTCACTCCGTCCTGCTGCTTCCTCACAATCCTGTTCCGCTCCCGGTGTGGCTCCTCTTTATCCCCGCTCACACCTCCAGCCCCCTTGTTTTGCCCACCTCCGCCTGCTCCTTTTTCACCTTTATCTCCTCTGTCTCTTCCCCAAATTCCACTCGGCCATTATACTTTTTCCTTTCTTTGCTCCATCACTCTTCCTGCGAACACCTCATTATCCCTTATCTGCTTTTCTTATTCTCTCTCTCATCTCTCATTGCCTTTTCCCTCCTAATCTCCCTCTTTTTTTACTGCCTCTCCTTCTGCCGTTTGCTAACCTCCACATTTTTTATTTTACTGACCTCAATCAAACCCAGCATTGCGACCCTATCAGGTGTGCTAATATCAAGCGCAGAGAAGATGTTGTGGGAGATGAATTGACTAACAGCAGAGTGCATGTGGTGCATTAGTTCATTGTTTTAAATGAGTACTTACTGCGTGCAACGAGGCTATTGGATCAGAAATTATATTATAATGCGACATTGAAATAGGTCCATGATTAGCACAGCCAAGTGCAATTGCAGATAAGGGCACTAGATAGCGAGGGCCTCGGCTCAAGTGCTTTGCAGGGCAGTTTCTTCATTTACATTAACCGCATTCATCTTCACCAATAGGTGCAAATTGCTTTTGTGGAATCAGGCCTGAATCTCATGAGCCAGCACTTATGAGCTTTCCAGCAGCTCCAATATAGAACACACCAGCTGGAGCCAGTTCTCCGTCAAAATCACTGAAAAATTGAATATTTCTATTTGCTTGCTTAACATGAACATTTGACATGATCTTTCTATGCCTTTTTTTTGTATCCAGACTCCCAAAAGATATTTAATTTTGGATGATATAAAGCACAGAGAGGCTGGAAATCTTACGAGAGGCTGCGACCAGACCAACATGCAATCAAACAGTAAAGCAGGTGGTAATGTCTCTCCGGGGGATACACAGTAAAATGAAAACACCACAGAAAAAAGGGCTTTGAACTCACCACTGCAGCACTGCATAAAGGTGGGCCATGTTAAAGCTGCGTTTGTCAGCTGTGTGTGGGCTTTAGAGAGAACACGCAGTCATGAGATGGATCTGACAGTAATGTGAAGGGCATCCATGTGATTCCAACTTACATAAAGAGTCTTTTTGTTCACAATGGTGCTGCTGCTTCCCTTCACCTCCATACAAACACTCCCTGCTGGCAGCAGCTCTGTATGCAACAGCAACAGATGCACATTCAAGCCGATCAGTGTGTACATGTAGCAGCAGCTGCTCTGTAGACGTGAAATCTGCCCACTCCATGCTTCAACTTGCCCCTTTTCTGCCCTGTAATGAGCAAGTACATGGCATCCACTAAAGGATGAAGGCTTGGCGCTCTTGAGCTAACACCATCCTCCAGCTCCTGGTAGATTTTAACCTCCCCTCTGCTACGTTTTGTTCCTTCGCTGTCGACAGGCTCAGGTCAGACACCTCCTAAAAGACGGCATTCAGGCCAGATGAACAGCAAGTCGTCAATAGTGTTACTGCTATTCCCAGCTCCTGTGTTATTCATGTGGAGCAGGGATTGCTGGAGCTGCACTGCCCTCTGCAGGCAGCGAGCAGTGACTGCACAGGGTAAACACTGAGGCAACACAAAGCAGCAGTGATTCTCTGTGCGCTCCCTGTAGGCTCAACCTACTGCTGCGTTTCCCCCTCCAGCACACAAGCTCACTCAATTACCTTTCCTCTCCCATTTTAAAGACAGATGCACGAACCACAAGCCAGAACACACGTCGTTCATTATGTGCTCTGTATTTAAGCCTCGGGGTTTCATGACAGGTTGAGTTGTGTTGACACACAGTGCGCCACAGGTTTTTGGTTTTTTAACTTGTTACCCTGCATAATAGAGATCTACGACTGATTATCCAGATAACACACACACGCGTTCACAGTGCGCAGCAGTTTCCCGTTCCCCACCTCGCTTAGTGTGCTACATGACACAGGATCAAAGGCGCAGGAGTTGTACAGCTATGACTCCATGTTGTACAGCTATGTGCCCTCACACGACTCGCTCCTCTTCTTCACTGTCTTGTTTTAATGGCACAGGAAGAGAGTGGGCGCTCCCTGCAGTGACCAGCTGCCTGCATTGTTGCTGCACTAAAACAGACAGTGTGTGTGATGAATGATAAGATGGAAATATGGAGCTGACATAAAAAAAAAAAAAAAAAAACGCTTTGGGAACATTTTTGAATAGATGGGAGGGAGATATTTGGGTCCAGATTTGACAAAATGTTGACGTTTGCAGGTGTCGTTTTTGCAGTTCTGGCATCTGGTGGCCATTTTTGAAATGTTTTTCAAAGATATTAATGTGTGTGTTTCCCAAAATGCTGCACGTTTTTACGCACTGTTGAAAGGCATGTTGGAACATTCGCATACTGAGCGGATTTAATGGCCTCAGGTTTGATCTCGGCATGCATCAGCGTGTCCACGGCCCACATGTGTCCTTGAGTGAGACACTGAATGCATTCCTGCTTATCTGTTATAAGCTGCTTCATACACATAGGAGCTTTCATTCAAGGGGCGATAGCGAGCGTGCAGACGCCAGCTTAGTGTGCGTCCAGAGGCTGGAGCGCTGCCGATATTTTCACTCCCATCCTTGAATTGCAAATAACAAATAAAGATTGGGTTGAGCACCAATAAGGTCAGACCCCCCTCAAACAGGTTACAAGCTCAATCTGACGAACTGCTGCACCGCTCTGTATTCGTATTTTGGACTTTTCTCTGATCTTTGCTAATTTTTTGGCCTTGCAAATGAAACAGTCTGAGATTTGCAGAGGTTGAGATCCACTGGTTGAATCTTAAATGATGTCTTTCACAAGCTTCTAATGTGCCTTTTTATGGAAAATCTTAATTTGAGAGATAATGCAATGCAGTAAAAAACAACCTTATGAACCGCACAATAAAATGGAAAACACTTAAGTTCAAGTACTTCAAAAGTGGACGACAGCGTTGTGGCACGAGAGAACACTGGTGTGAGTCTGATCTGCTGCCAACTCGCCTGGACGACTAAAAACTGAAGAGTGAGAACAAAAGCCGGAGGTCTCGGACTTCCTGTTGGTCAAAAATCGATCTCATTGCAGAGGAGGAGAGTCTGTCTGCTCTTCAAAACGCTCTGACTGACTCACTTTATAGTATTATTATTGAGATGAAGTCATGCAAATAGAGTTGCGTGACGATATAGCTCTTTCATCCATCACTGACCTTTAACTTTAATTAGCAGTAAAGAGTTAAGTTTATATCTCTTTGCCCTGCATGGCCTCGTGTATTCAGGTCATTTTTGCCACATGTAGTGTATTACACTGCAGGACTGCAGTCCCCCAGTACTACAAAGAAAACAGCAGCGGTTGCCTTTTACTAATTTATCAAAGTAGACAACAGCAACACCCAGCTTTGCACTGACATTAATTTTTCTTTGGGGGTCCCACTCCCCCGCAGCTCGAACAGAAAGGATACCGAGGTGAGAAACAGGCCGCACTCTGAGGGTATCATTTATAAAATACTCCAGTGAAGCTGACTGCATTGTTGGACGTGTATTTTCTCATTTTCCCGCTGCTTTAGTTACCTGTTTCTGTGGCTGCACAGGTGGGATAACCGGCCAAAGCTAAGCCATCAGGATTAACAGGGGAGCTCAAAACGTCACCAGTTTGTTATCTAACAGGACTTTTGTTTCTTAAAAGTTTCTTAACTTGACCAACATTTTGACATGAACGAGTTCACCTTTTGTTTGCCATAGCCAAAATTCTCAAAGAATAATGCTGAACTTCCTTTATACTCATCTTATATTCAACAAATCCCCTTTTGGCAAGTGTTACTCGCAAGGGATGAAAGAGTGCATTTGTTAGGGACTAGTTTCAGCTGTGGATTAATATAATAATAATAATAATAATAATAATAATAATAATAATAATAATAATAATAACAGCCTTCAGACAATAATTTAGGCGTATGGAAAAGAAATATTGGCTTTTTATACAAATAATGCTTGTTAGTCCGACACATTTTAGAGATGCTTTTACTCTTTTTGTGGATTTGTTGACAACGAGATTGTGATTTTTTGTAACATTTAAATCAACACTACTGTTTGGATGGGACTGAGAGGACATGTGTATGTACCGCAAACACAAAAAGGTATAAATATTAGATTTCAAACACACACCACTGGCGCTCTTACGCCTATTCTCTGAGATATGTCATCAAAATAAAAGCACAACAAATAACGATTAAACTGCAGTAATTATACAGCAGACAATGTACTAATGTTCAGTAGAATATAAGTACTTCTCCTCTGAGGATGAAACATCTTTCTCCACAGCCTACATCATGCACAATAGGCACAGAAAGCCCCAGTTTGTGCATCTCATGCATAATTATTACATTCCAGTGAGAGCTACACCTCCAATTTTCCAAAAGATAAAGGAAGTTAGTCCCAGAATCCTGTTAACTCCTCCAATCTGACTCCTCTCACCATCAATCAACAGGTTTTTAACCCATTTCCCCAAGATGGGTCTGCTTCTCCGAACTCAGGCAGCCAAATTACATTCATTTAGCTGACAGTTTTATTCAAAGCCACTTCCAACAAGTGCATTCCAATGCGTGCATATGATGCCAAAATTGCAAGAGCACATTAAACTTCATCGGATGTGCCGAATTGCTTCAAGTGCTAGAAGAGATAGAATGGAGGTAGCAACAAGACAGTGGAAAGAAATATCAACACATACCAATAGAACTGATCCAAAAATTAACCCAACAAGCGGACGTTCAGGCACCACCAGCTCATTCAAATGTACAGCCAGTCACGCAACTTGATGATGGCTGACACATTTCAGGACAAATCAACATAATTCTCATTTTTTATACAGCATATGTTTGCATTTCTGCCTCCTCCGGACATCCTGGGGGAGGAACCGTTCCACTGTTGTCCTTCATGGGGCTACCCCCTTTCTTGTGTCTAAGCATAGACGAATGTATATTATAAAGCCCTTTAAGGCAATTTGTGATTTTGAGTTCTATACAAGACTTGACAGTGGGGTTGAGGAGGCCATAGAATATGATTCACATCATTTTCATGCTCACCAGCCTATTTAGTGAGGCCTCCTGCTCACCATATCATTCATTATGCGGTTCAGTTTTGCCTCCTATATGTCCTCCCGTCTTTAAACGCCACAGTGAATGTGTGCTTTGCTTTAAAAGTTAAAAAAAAAAAACACTCCTCAGCGTTGACATATTCCCGACGCAGCCACAATGGAGTTTGATAGCAGAACATTTTTATACGATCAAACTCTGCACCCGCATTTGCACAACAATGCAGACAGACATCCATTGTGGAAGAGGAAGAGATAGCAATTCCTCCACTGACAAAATCCTCAATGGCCTAAAATGCAATGCAGCCTCTTTTTCAGAACCCTCCTTCACAACTTTTGGCATTTTTAGACTTTTAACAATTGTACAGGCCACATAATGGCAACGCGTTTCCTTGACATGAATACTTCCTCTCTCCTTATTAAAACTTCAGGCTTTGCTGAAAGGCATTCTGGGTCATCTTAGAAAAGACATGCAGATTTTTTTTTGGGGGGGGGGGGAGTAAATTACAGCACTTCATCACAAAATTGCTCCTGGAATGGGTCGGACATAACAGATTGATTTCAGAGACTGTAAACGTAATGAGGAGGGGATTGATGGTTGAAAGCATCTGCTTAAGGGCACCGCTGCATCTGCCGTCCTCGTCCTGCAGGACACAGCATCATCTCAGCCGCCGCGTCATGACATCACTCTCTTAAATGAAGCCTGTCTCTATCGCCGCAGCAGGGAGAACATTAATGAGACAGCACATTATTGCAATGTTCTGGTTGCAAGTGACACGGCCTGCAGAAGCAGCTAACAGATGTTTGACAATGCCTAAATGAGGATATGGAAACAGCCACAGCAACTATTTTTGGAGGAAAGCAGATTGCTGAGGCCCATTTCCAAATTGTCACATTTAAGAAAAAGCAACGTTTTCCTCCTCTTAAAAGAATCTGTAGCTCTATGCTTTGTGTTATACGTCAATTTGGACAGAAGCTTCACTTCTTTCATTATCCAGCCTAATTTCGCTTTGAAAAATGTTTTGCCCTTGTGACTGCAATGCTGCTTTGATTCACGTTTGCCTATTGTTCCCTCGGATGAGCTGAAGCTGCTCGTTCAAAACGTCTCGCTTCAGCTTGTCTGTCACTGCCGCTGATGAAAGCCCAGATTGTGCCGGCTGATTGCTCCACACGTCCCAAAGTATCAATATTAACAGCCCCAACGCTGCACTAGAAACAGCTGCAACGACAGCGAAATTCTCAATACAACCAGTGTTTTCTTTTTATTCAGATTATCTCAGCGTGCTAAGAACCATTACATTTGCAGCTGATTATATCTATTGTGCCCTGTGGAGTTGTTTCACCAGCCAAATAGCAGCAAAATGGTGAAAAAGCTGCAAAATGTCAGTCATGATTTTTCAGATGATAACATATTTTGAACACTTTCCTGAGCAGTCGATCTCACCTGTTGGGTCAGAGTTGGAGGTGCATCCACAGAAACTTTAGGCTGACTTGGGCATCAGACTTCAGGTCGTGTTGCTGGAGAAGGCAACAAAATCTGACCAAAAACATGTCAGTGTTAGTGATATCTGGGCAGAGGCAAGACACAGTGTCAGCTCAATGAGGCGTAGAAGTACTGAGACACATATTGTGATAGAAAACTTCTCAAAAGAGAGAAATACTCCCTTAGCATTTGTCTTTGATAGCTAATTAGCATTTTGAACATGTGGTTACTCATGCAAGCAATTTAGTGTGCAGGTGTCTTTATCTTAATTGTTTTTACCTTTTAGCCAAAGTGAACACTAATTTGTGGCCATAGTAAATAACAAATGAGCTAAAAATCAACCACTTTGTTCATATTGTTGCTCCCTCTTACAGTCTACATTGCTAGCAGCCTCAGATTAGCCGTTTAAAATTGGCGGCCATGTTTCAAAAAATGGGTCCCTCATGGGTGTTCTGGCTCTCATTTGAAGCTAACAACCGTTTCTTTGGTAGCTGCTGCACACACAGCAAGCTATTTAGCCGTATGCTAACATTAGCTTCTCGCATTAAAAGAGATATACACACCATTCAATCCACACCTCCCATTTATGCTGGTGTTTTTAACCTCCGTCGAGGTGACTGAAACCGTATTTCAAGTTCCTGTCGAACTTGACAGGCATGCCGTCTTGCTAAGCTGTGATTGGACAAGCGCAGCTCCGCGGGCGGGGCTTCGTGATCGCTAAAACGTAATGTAAAAAAAGGCTTCATTCACAGCTGCAATGTCAGTTGCGAATCTTTCTGCTGTTATTGATTGAAAAAATTTCAAAGATATTTTATGGATTTTTCCAGCAAAGTCCCCCTCTACATATTTGTCTCACAAAGCTTTTTACAAAGTGCAGGGAGTCCTGCACACTGAGTTTTAAGTCACAGCCATAACTGTAGTCCTCATATGAGACAACCTGACTACAAAATTTCAGCAACTGTGCCAGAAAACAAAGAGACACTCGAGAATATATTTAAAACATCTTTAATTGCGCGGTTATAAAATTCAAACTGGGTAGAAAAAATATTTTTTTCCAACATGAAGGTCATTGAGAGAAGAGTGAGTGCTGTATATAGATTTGAAATATACTATACTATACTTGTAGTTTTATAGTGATATTCCATGTGTGTACTTTTGCTACACACACTCTCATGTGGTCTGACCCAATACTGGCTGTTCCAGGTGTCGGTGTAGTGTTCCTCCTCCCTCATCGTCCCACTGCAAACTCTTCCAACACACAGAAACTTAACTGGGGCGATGGAGCGTTCCAAGTTTTGTTGTTTTTTTTTTCACAGATTTGTGCTTTTTGAGATGCAATTTTAGCTGTTTTCAAAGTGAGAATGGGTGCAGAAGACAGAGAGAGAAAAGCTGGAACAACAACAGCGCTGGCTCCCACCTCAGGGCCACCTGAGAGGCAGCAAGTCTGAGGCTGACGCCTGCCTCAAGAGAAATATCACTTTAAAAACAGATACACAGTGTAAACAGCAGAATGTGTAAAAAATCTGGAGCCCTGTAGACAAATATATTTCCATATGTTTACATTTTTAACAATAAATAAAAAGATCCTTTATGATGCTGCTGGCGAGGGACAAGAGTTCCCAATTACAGATTGAACATGTTTTTCTTTTCATGGCCATTGAAACTTTTACAGAGAAATGTCAAGACATTCATTACAAAAACTGACCAATCAACAGCCCTGTAGTGTAACACCTTTCCATGTGCGGTACAGCGTAGCACAATTCACCCGTTTAACCCCAATTCCCTCGATCTCTGCTCACGAGCTGTGCCTCGTGTGTAAAAAGGGGAACGTTTCCCACTTCAGGAAGGTCAAATTTAAAGCGCTCCACTGCGGGAAGCCGCTTAAGACCATCATACTTTTTACACTACAAAACCCACGGTGCAAAAATTAACAAATAAAATACGCTCATTCTTAATGGCGGCGTGTATACAAATCCATTATTCAGTCACATATAAGGTTATGACAGACATATTTACATTCTGTGTCAATTGAAAGCATTTGTGGAGTCCATCCAGTCGAACACTGATATTAACAATAAAAAAAATTCAGTCTACAGGTGTGGAAAGAGTTCAGCGCAATCGACAGCGCCTGGCATCAAAGCAGTTCAGGCAGGTTCAAGGTGAGCTGTGTCGCTTTGTGAAACCGCATCACGGCCTCTGAGCGGGGCTTCGGTTCCCACGTCGCTATCGCGTTCGGCGTCCAGTCGCACTCGCGCGCTCACCGGCCGCCACTCCGTCTGCAGTGTCTCTGTGTTTGGGGGGGTGGGGGGGGTGGGGGCTACACACCGCTCGCTTGAGACAGAAAGCAAAAAAAGGGGAGAGCCGTGATTGGAGGGCCTCGATCAGTAAGGGGAAGTTAAAAAATGACGTCATGAGCGTCGCCGTTTGGCCGCGGCCTGTTCGCGACGGGCGGGAGAGGCTTCTTGTAAAACTCTGCGGAGGGGATACGGGGGAAGAAAACTGCGTTAGTAAACTACGTCCATCGAGACCTGAAACACAAACACTGGCAATTAGCTCTATCGAGAAAGAACACGAGCAAAGGCAGCCGCCATGGCTGCACAGAGGTGGAGGCTGGGGGGAGGGGGGAGAAATGTGGATGAATGCACAGACAAGCCTCAGAGTTGATTAAGATGTCTGCCACCATGAAGGATCCACACACACACACACACACACTCGAACATACGCCTGGTGAGATGCAGGAGCAGAGAAAGACGGTGATGTGGGAAACTAATTAACAGTCAACACACATCTTAAGGCAGACAGAGTTCAGTGTTTCCTCTGCAACGCCACACTGACACATTTACCGCTCCCGCCGCGAAGCAAACCCACCCGACTTCCTCCTTTGAAGAACTAACAGCTGCTATTTACAATAAATATTTCGATTTTTTTGAGGATAGAGCTACAAAAAACGACTGAAACGTGCTGGAACTGGCACAGGAAACACTGATTCAGCGCCATGACAGTTAGTGAGAAAGTGAAAGCTGTTAAACGAAAGCAATGAATGCATGGAATCAAATAATGGTTAGTCGTGAGGGATGAAGAGGAGCCGGACTTCACAGGCGTCTTTACCAGAGTGTCTCGAGTCCCCGAGTGGCTCTAGTTTTGGCAGCCTAGAAACTTTGGGTGTGGCCCATCCCACTACAAAAAATAAATAAAGAAACACTGGTCAACACAAATGTGGAGGAGCAGGAAATGTTGGGTTAACACAGCTGTGACGCGACTGAAGAGTTAAATTCACATGATATTTGAAGGTAGGAGCAGGTGCGTGGGAGTGAAACCACACTCCAACAGGTTCCTACAGCGTCTGTCAAGTAAAATTCAAGCACTTTTCAAGGTGCCTAAACCACAAATTCCCAAACTCTCAAAGCCTTTATCGTCACATCTCCATTGTTACATAAGTGCAACAGCAAAAAAAGGCAATCAATGTAAGGTTTACATGAGTGACTGTGGAGACGAGACACCATATTGTGTTGAAAATCAAGTATTTTTCAAGGAGTCACGACAGCTCAGACTGACCTGGAGGAGGGGGAGGGGTGGGGCTCTCCGCCGGCCCATCCTCCGTCCTCAGCGGGTCCACCCTGTGCTTCCTCTTCAGCTGCAGCTTCCTCGTCTTCTTTTTGTCCTGCTCGCCCGCTGCGGCTGGAACAAGCACAGAGACGCTTGAGAAGGCCCGTGACCCTGGACGCCTGACTCCAGATGTTCAAAGCGGAACATCTGATCTCGAGATGCGAGCCATTTCCGACCGTTGCCCACTGCCATCTTATTTAATTTGTCACATAATCATCTTCTTAATGTGTAATTATCTTTATCTATCAGATATTCATTACTCAGACAGATGCTTAGCTTGACTGTGTCTTTTTTTTTTTTTTTTCAATTTTGGGATATCTCAAACAAATATCTGTGGCAGTCCCCAGGCGTTTGTTTAATCACTTGCTCTCAAAGTGAAAACAGATTTAATATCGTGCTTTCTATTTATCTGCAAGCTCTGCCCCCCCCCCCATATGGTGCAAAGCCGAACCACAAGCTGTGAGGGAAGGCTCTTCAAAAGGTGCCCGCTGCCCTCACATCTACAAAGATAATCATTTTTACATAACTTCTAAATAAATAGATCTTGGCAGAAAACACATTTTATTTACTGACTGATTGAAATCGTGGGGTTTTATACAATCAAGCGGGCGCACTTTAACAGCTTTTACCAGCAGAGAACTGCACAAACTGAACCGCAAATGTTGAGGCTTCGGGCGGATCTGTCGCTCACCTGAACTGCCGTTTTCCGGCGTTTGTCTTGCGTCGTCTGGCTCTTCGTCATTCTCGTCCTCCTCTTCCTCTGGATCCGTCTTCGGGCTGTTGGTCCGGGCCTCCTGCAGCTCTCTTTGCCTCTTCCTCTCCTTTTCTCTGTCCTCGCTCTGAGAAGGACACAGAGCCAAAACCGTCTTTCCTGAGCTCTGAGCAGAATTCCTCCAACAAACAATCACACACACACACACACAAAAACGCACACCTCGGAGATCACGTTGCTGATTGGCTGGAAGGGGCTGGGCATGTTTTCGTCATCAGGCTCCTCTTCCTGGATGTTCCTGCCCTCGCGCTCGGCCTCTTCCCGCTCCTGCCGCTCTCTGCGGACAGAACAAGACGTTAACCTTTCGACATAATCACACACACACCTCCTCGGCTACATTTCGACAATTGATCTGAGGTCAGCTTTAATTACAGTATGCATTTGTACAAATCACTTTTTTTCCACCATTCAATGGGAGCGTGCTCTTTTCTAATAATATTTTATGTCTTTTTTATTGCACTTCCGTGCACATGGGCAAGGTTGAATTAATATTTTGAATGTATTGTGCAGACAGGGGGATCGCACATTTTTCCCATCTTTGGCATTCTGACATTTCCACGAGTCTCTTGCTTCATTTAGCATTCCATTCTGGCCTGCTTCTCTCCCATCGCACGTTTCTTCCCTTATCTGTCTCTGACGTGTCCATATTCAGTTTGTTTCTATTAGAGCGGCGGGTAAACAAGTCTGATTGTTGCACCGTAAGCTAATTCGTAAATCCCACAGACGTATTAGTATTTCTTATGGCCCCTGTGCTGTCCTCACCTCTCCTCTCGTATCCGCCGCACCCTCTCCGCCCTCTCCTTCTTGTCCTGCTCCTCCTGGGCGCGCTGCTCGGCCGTGTCCTTCTGCACGCGCTCGGTGATGGCCTCGTAGTCTTTGGCGATGTTGTTGAGGAGCCACTTCAGGCCCTTCTTGATGGACTTGTCCACCTTTTTGCCATAACCCAGAACGGCAGAGCATGGCTCCTGGGTTAGGAGCATATCGAGAGATAAGACACTGCCAGCACTAACATGCTATCATTAGCTGCGCTATGCTAAAGAAGGAGAATGAACAAGCCTGGCCTTTTGTCCATATATGGTCAAAGCACAGTTAAACCAAAGGCCCTTCATGTCATCCAACTGCTGCTCCGCAACAGGTGCAAAAACACTCACGATCTGACACAAACACTTGTTCTCGTTGACGAGCTTCTCTAACGACAGGTTCTCAATGATGTCCGCTTCAGCCAGCGCTCCCTCCTGGTCTTGTTTGTTGGCAAGCCTGAAGGCGGAGAGGAATAAAGAGATCAGACTCGAGCAGGCGAGCTCCCGCGACAACCAACTCACCCCGAGCTCTGAAAAGAAAAGTACAGCAGCTGCAAGACAGTTATCAAACTCGCTCTGTGCAAGGTGCTGAGTTATAGCGTCTGGAAATTGTATGGAAATCTTATGGAAATGTGTGCCTGCCCTGATTGTGGATTATTGATTAGAATACTCTGCATACCTGGAAAAATGCATTAAACTCCCTGTGCCTCAACCTGTGCCCTGATTACTGATTAAGCAGATACCTGCAGGAATCAATCTGCAGTGCATGTATTCATCAACAAATTGGACCAAGAGCTCAGACTTTTAGACAGTCTCCATTATCTCCTCATGTTTTACCTTCTTTGCTTCTTTTCCGAGTTTCCCCACATTTTGAATATACAACTTTTAAGCCTCTGTCAAGCTGAATTATCCTGGATGACTCACACTAGTACAGGTTTCCCTGCGATGCGCGGGTGCTGGAGGACCTCGGCCATGGTCTCCCGCGTCTCCTGGATCCTCTGGACGTCGCTGGAGTCCACCACAAACACCACGCCGTGCGACTCTGAGTAGTAGTTCTTCCAGATGCCCCGGATTCTCTTCCCGCCACCCAGGTCAAAGATGGTCACCTCGAACTTGCCCTGCTTCAGGTCAACCTTGGAAAAGCCGACAGTGGGAGCCACATCCTGCGGGTTGTCTGGGAAAAAAGAAGCAAAAGAAACCGTGTAAGCGGAGGCAACTCTGTTTTTTAAAAATGCAGCGGCAGTGATAAAATATAAAAGCGGCGAGGCGCAACTATCAAGCAGTTTGGGTGTAAAATATAAATGATAATAAATGTCAAACAGAAGAGCAAATGAGGCACTTTATTCAGAGTACACAAACCGGAGAACACGGCTTACAAGCTCAGCTTTTCTATTATTTACAAAAAATTGTTTTCAAACAAGAAAAATGTGCAAAATATTGAATATTCATTCTTAAAATGTACAACAAACAGCCCTAACCTCCTTGGATTCCTCGCACCGTGGCTGTCTTCCCGGCATTATCCAGCCCCACCATAACCAGAGTCACTTTCCTGTTGGGTAAGAAGGAAACAATGAATACACAGTGCATGTGACATCACTATCAGGTCCAGATCCAGAACCAGCATCTGATGCCGTCTATGACACCACATGAGTGACATTAGCTGGCATTAGCTCTCATGACGCATTTGGGGGCACAGATAAGCCAATTAATAATCTGAATGACCAACACAATTGGAGATCTGCACAGTGGACAGAGTGAGTCAGCAACAGCTACGTGGGCCAGCGAACACAGATAAAACAAGACAAAGACACAGTGTGTTTGCTCGAGGCAACATTAACATTGATGGTCATTCTCAGAATTTTGGGCTAATTGTTGAATTTTCTGTGTTTTCCAGGAAACATTGAGTGCATGTTGCAACACTACTAGACAACACGCACGATTAAAAAACATGGTGCATCCCTGAAAGCAACACAGGAAAACAGACGACACACACACACTTGGTCATCCCTGCAAGCGTGTGGCACGCACACACCTTGATAGGAAGCTGTGAGGATAACAGGTGCCACCGTGAAGTTGGTCAATAGCACAGTGTGTCACAAACTTTTCAGAAAGCAAGTCAAGGCCGTAGTTTAGCATCAACTAACCTGTGCAAAACATAAACAGTTTAAAGTTGAACGCAGAACAGCTGTGACAATAATACTGGAGAATCTGGAGCCGCTTGAATGAACACTTCAAAGTTGAAGAAACGGCAAGAAATGCAGCACTTGAAAAGCCTTTACGCTCTAAACACAACCGCACTCTTGGGTTAAGATTTACATTACGGCTGCTGGCATTGAAGAAACACAAACTCAAAAACAAAGTGAACACCGAGTGAACACACTGTGCGAAGAAGATGAACTACAAGGACCGAAAAAGAGCTAAATCATCCAGATCGACACTCTCCGTCTCCTGGATGCGTACTTAACTTTGACACTTGCGTCGAAACGACATCAACCGCACGATCCATCTAACCGTCCTCTGGAGCCAACTGGCCTTCATCGGGGAAGCCACCTCCAAGAAGGCAAAACACCGTCTGCCCCTGTGTGCACTAACCCATCACCCCTGACAACAACAGGCCAAAGGGAAGAGACCCGCTGAACAGACCTAGCTGCGGGATTAGGTGAGGATTTCAGACTAAGTCCAAAGGATCAGATGCCTCACAGGTACCACGTGGGTTAAGCACTCATCATTACATTTTGCTGGTCCTGCTGCTTCACACTCAAAGTGTTTTACATGCTCTGTGTACATGATCCTGAGAAAAATGACTGCAGGCTTAAGGCACGTTCAATACAGGAAGAGAGCAGGGATGCTGTATCATTTCTAATCCAAGATGAATGGCTGAAATGGAGTTCTAATGCGATCAACTGAGCATATTCTGGATTAATTGATTGTTTGCTCAGTAAAATGCCCAATAAGAGGCAAAGCGAGAGAGAGAGAGAGAGAGAGAGAGCGAGAGAGAGAAGCTCATCACAATTTCCAGAAACCCGATAAAGCGACTTCTAATCATAGAAGATACTTGATTGATAATTACAGCCCACAAATGCAACAAATCCAAATGGCGGAGAGGCAGGAACCAGAGAATATTTGGCCTTTTTTTGCTTGGTGAATGACTCAATCAGACACTAATTTGATTCTACAAAATCGTTTATCTTTCTGTTAATCAACTCGACGATTAATTTCCCACTCATTTCAGCACTAATGATATTTGTTGGCCCGGTTCTACCGCCCAGCACATCATTCACTTCAGATTCTGATCAATCACAGGCAGTATTTCATGCATCTTTGCATTAAAGGACAAAATGACTTTTAGGTCAAAATCCACTGAACTGAGATCTGTTTGATCTGTCAGTGGTTCTAGCAACTGTAATATTTTGTGTAAAGAAAAAAAAAAAGTGATCAACAGTGAACTGCTTTGACCCAGTCCAAAAAAGAGACAGAAAACATCAAATCAGTCGTGCTTCCAAACTAGATTTCGGTCAGATGGAGACTCATTCTACCAAAGTACTGAAACAAACTGATTTGGGCTGATTAATTAGAGCAGAGGGATGAATCATTTTGCCATTTAACTTACCTTGCAGGCTCTCGCCAGCGTTTCAGCCAGTTGCAGCAATTCGCCATCAGGCTAAACATCGCAGTCCGAGTCCAGATGACTGCAATCAAGGGGTCATCTAGCCAGGAGCGTCGCACCGCGATCCAGCCCCGATTCAACAGCTGACGGACTCTTCACCTGAAGTAGCTACATGGCGAGCTAACTCATGACAGCGTCAACGTTACCAGCCCCTAAAATGGCCAGCGTAACTAGCGTTGATGAATAAAGCGACCGTGTGTTACCGATAAACGTTATTTGAGATAACATCGATTATCTGAAATCCAAAATCCGTGTCCCGTTACCTAATGTTAGCTGAAGCTAATGCAGCTAGCGATAACGGTAACTTGATAACTCGTTTAGTTTTGGCCTCGGTACATGACCGAGACTGTAACCACGCGAATAAAAGCTGCGCTCACCCATGAACTGAAAACAGGTTTTCGCAAACAGCCGAATGCAGCGAAGTACTTTGCTCACGGAACATTAGCTACTTAGCGTTAGCTCACTTGTAGCTCCTCTGCTTTGTTTACGCCGTCTTTTCTGCTGCTAGGTTGCAGACGTGCTTACGTCATCTTCCGTACCCAACGCATCAGCGTCGTTCCGCACTCACTTCCGGAGTTTGTTGAGAGAGCGCCTCCTGTGGACAATTAAACACATTACAGTTGCACGTAGCCATTATTGACATTTTAATTTCCTGCAATTAATACAGCTAAAAGTACAAATAATTTCTACAACAAATCCTTACAGTAGACATGAAAAATGGGCTTTTGCAGTGCATATTTACCATTTTATTCATGAGTTTATTGTTCTAACGCACAATTAATATCGTTTGTTTGTTTGTTTGTTTGTTTGTTTGTTTGTTTGTTTGTTTGTTTGTTTGTTTGTTTTTTAGTAAATATCATTTGGAAAAGTAACTTCAGCTTGAACATATTTAAACATTAAATATATAAAACGTGAAAATATTACATGCTATACATATGCATACATTTAAAAACAAAGCTAAAATCCAGTATGCCAGAACATACAAAACAATTAACCATAATGCAACTGGATGAGGAGAAAGAGGAGGGTACAGAGGTGCTTCTTGTGTCTCATATCACTTCTACTTTCTATTAAAAAGGATGACAAATAGAGAAATTACTGAAATTATGGATGTGGAAAGTTAAAAAACACAACATGGGCAAAATAATACTCTTGTTTTATAACTCTGTAAGCATCAAGAAACAAGTGAGATTCTATGGAAGTGAATTCTTGCCTAATATTGCTCTATTTTTTCTTTATTTCTAACTACCTTTCTTAACTGGCTTTGGGATATTACTGTATTTGCAGTTGTTTTATACCACTAAAGCACGGCACAGTCAACCACTGAAGCTGTTTTATAAAGACAGATCCTTTTTCACTGCTTCACCAGAACCAGTGATTCTCCTTCTTTCCACCAGAGTGAAAGTATATTACACATTTGCAGCTTTCCTGCACAGAGCCTACAGGCTGTTTTTTTTGTTTTTGTTTTGTTTTGTTTTGTTTTCTCCATTAGAGTGAATGTCAAGTGTCTGTTAAGGCAAAGATGGATGCCCTTTAATTCCTGAGCTAAGTTATTGTCCCAGTTCATCTCAACAAGCGCACACAGGTGAGCGTGCAGTCAGAGGAGTGAGGCAGGATGGAGGATGTGTGTCTTTAACAGAGTCTGTCAGAGGAAACATTATCTCCTCTTGAGACAACTTCCACTTGATTTTTATGAGATCTATCTGCTGCACTCATAATGCCACAGTAATAATCTTTATTTGTTTACTGGGATCCAGTGCACTAACTGAAAGTGCTTGTATGGACATTAATGAGGCTGTTGTCCTTCTGGCTGCAATTTGCCCAAGTATTAAAGCTGAACTCATCAAGTTTAAAGCTTTCATTGTAATTCTTTTTAATGTTGTCCTCTGGTATGACAATATTAGTGTTGGTTAACCTTGTTATATGTCTGTTATGTTAAAATGTAAATGTTTTTTAATGAAGCCGAGGGTGCAAATCTCTCTTTTATTATAGATGATTAGGCAGTGAATATTGGTTTGTTTTCTTCCCTTTTATTTACAGCTCTCTTTACAAAACCAGGCCTCACTAATTAGCAGTGGAGGTGTCTCTAGGAGTCATTATACAAATTGTGTGTTGAGAATATAGAGAGGTTGGAGGTGATTATTTTGTTTTCAGAATAATGAATGTTTTTTTGGGTGTTTTATTACAGGTCCGGTGAACACTTACAACTCTGTGTGCTCCATCTGAATTCCAGTTTTCCTCTAAATGAGTGCTTTTTAAAATTTTTTTTAGTCGTGAGCAAGTGCTGCTGATTCTCTCAGTATCTTAAATGTGACATTTTATTCATTCACGTTCGATGTTGTCCTCACTCTAGTGCCATCTCTTGGATATTTTTGTTTAATTTCCAATATTGAGAATAAAACCATCAGTCAGAGTTTAGTGCGGTTTCCACACTATTACAATGATTGCTTTTAAAAATATGATAGGAAAGAAGAGGACTATAGAATGTGCAATATATAATAATAATAATATTAACACTTAATAATATTGCACCTTTTATTCACAATGTAAACATTACTTCAAGTATTGCAATATATTTAGAAAAGTCCAAATAAAATGAAATAACCGAAACAATTATAATAAATATATAACAGCAACAGCAGCTATCCTTTTCATCACTTCCGCAGTTGGCATTTAAGTCATTGACCAATAGTATCCACGATGAATAAATAAATGACGTCACGTTAAAAAAATCAGCCGTCTGGAATTCGTCGCTTTAGCGCCATCTTTCGTTTTCTAGCGGGTGCGCTGAGTCGTTACTGCGCATGCGCGGTGCACGCGTCGCTTTTAATTCGAGTTGTGACGGACGGGGCGGAACCGTCTTACCGGCACCGAGTCCGTCCAGTGTCCAGAAAACATCGTCTCCATCACGTTCCCGGTAAGACTGTGCTCTTTTACTCTCAGTATTGAAGTTAAATTGTCCATGGAGGGAGACCTGTTTTGATTTGTTGGAAAATAGGTCACGTGGGCGCTTCAAACCGTTTTTTAAGGTTTACCGTCCAATGTAAAAAGAAATACTGCGCAGTGAAATTCAGGCTGACTGGAGGGTTATCGTAAAGATGCCTGAAGCTTCAGCACAAGTGCAAATTAACTAAATACATTTACTCAAGCGCTGTACCTAATATTAAAGTAACACATGATCAACACATGACTTTTAATGTAAATGCTATAGGTTAAGCGACCCGGAAGTATATACGTTTGTCAGAAGTGGCTGCACCTTCACGAGCTGGAGCATTAAAATGACATTCTGATTTTTGATGCAGTATTTAAGATGTTATGAAATGGGCCAATCAGCATTAGTAAAAGTACTCATACTTTTAGAATATATTTCAATGCTAATACTTGGAATGCAGTACTGTGCATTTCAAGGTAAAAGATCCGAGGGTTTCTTTGTGTTGCAATGATCTTTCCACGCTTCAGTGGTCAGAGGACAAGTGTCTGTCAGAGATTATAACTGGCAGTGAAATAATTTGAGCCGTTGTACGTCACAGTGACAAAGTCCAAAGAGTTGATGATTACTTTCATTATAATCTGCCAGTTGTTTTCTTGATTGAGCAACTAGATGTGTCCAAATGTCTTGTTTTTTAAAAAGCAGGGTGATGAATCAAGATAAGAAAAAACAACATGAGCCAAATAGCAACTCTGACACTTCTCCTGTGCATTGTTTTACAGGTGTCTCCGTCCCCCTCCTCCGAGCATCCTCATGGCTCGTGTCTTCGTCTATGGCACCCTGAAGAAGGGGCAGCCCAACTTCTTCCGTATGTTTGACAGCGCCAACGGTAAGGCGGAGTTCCTCGCCTCAGCCTGCACCACCCAGAAATACCCGCTCGTGATCGCCGGCAAGTACAACGTCCCCTTCCTCCTCAGCATCCCAGGCCGGGGCCACCGAGTCCAAGGAGAGATCTACAAAGTGGACGACCAGATGCTGAAATTCCTGGATGCCTTCGAAGGGGTTCCCACCATGTACCAGCGGACTCTGGTGGAGCTGGAGGTGAAGGAGTGGGTGGGGGAGGCAGAGGGAGAGGAGAGGATATCGGCAGGGAGCATCACAGAGGCGTTTGTGTACAGCACGACGACGTACCAGCCAGACTGGCTCTCGCTGCCCAACTATGAGAGCTATGACTCTTATGGAGATCACAGGCTCGAGTATGTGACCAGAGAGGCACGAGACTGATGGCTGGAGCAAGAAGAGCAGATCCCGAAGAGCGCAAATATGATCCTACCTCGACAAATCAGCCTCATGTGGAATCAGCGGTGCAGGTGGAGGATATCGATCAGAGAAAATCACACTTGGATGAACTCGTGAGCAGAAATTTGTTTTTTTTAAAGGAAACACAGCCTAAATGAACTGCAAGCAGTGTTTGCTGATATCACCAGTGTGACATTGAAATATGTCCTGTTTTTAAGAAAAATAATAAATGTTTAACTCCTTGCAGATCTTTAATAGCTCATTGTGAATATAGTTTAAAAAGGGCATTAATCACGCTTCTTTGTCCGTTTTCACTTTAAATCCACAACATTGAACACACTGAAAAGGCATCCCAATGCAGTTCAGGAACAGCGTGTTATGCTGTAGAAGTGCAACACATTCCTGTTCACCTCTTGCCAAATTTAGTAATTCGGTGTCACTGAAACTGAAGAACCGTTCTCACTGCAAGCTCTCGAAATACAGTTTTCCCATGGTGACCTGCTGCTTTTTGTTTCTATTTGACTGTTCCTGTGTCATGATCCCAGCTGTCTGTCCTGTTGAAAACAAGGTCGAAGCAAAGCACAGCATTTTTGAGTCGCTTCCTTTTTTTTTCTTCATATGAACACAATCTTTTCTCATCTTTATTTAGAAGAGTAAAATCCAGAAAACTGGAGGAATACAGAAGAGAAGGTATTTGGCAAACGGACCAGTGAAATCTCTGTAGGCGTCGGAAGCAGTCTGGATTTGTCCTTTTAAACAAAAGCAAAACTTAAAGGGAAAGCAACGATAAAGAACATTTCACAGTGTATCAAAGGACTGTACAAAAAGTTACCTTACAAAACAGGAAAGGTTGGATGTTTTCATCTGATTGGAGACCGTCAGACAAACAAAAATACTCTCGTGGCCATGGGCGTGTTCACATGCGCACAGGTGTCCACACATAGTTTAAAATCCTGCTTTCTCTTTTGTTTTATATACATTTTTCATCCTCATCTCAAATGTCACACAGGAATATTTAACAAGTAAATATGTGTGACGCTCATACAATACGGTGCACAAACTCATGCTTCAGTGTCCCAAACACTTCTGGTGCACCCCGTGCATTTCATTCAGGCTTATCGCCAAGATAAAACCCTCCTCGCTGTGAACGGGATACGTCATGGGGGTGATTAATTAATCCATACCTGTGCATGTGAACAACACCCGAAGTCAAAAACAAACACTGCCTGCCAGACTTTGTGCTGCCAGTGTGACGCAGTAAAAAAAAGAAAAGTACATTATGAATTACATCATGGACGACTGCCACTGCAGACAGTTTGTCTCTAATTAGACACTAGCGGTGCAGAAGTAAGAGGGTGGAGGTGAAGTGGGAGGACCTCTGAGAGATGTGTGTGAATCAACCATTCAGAGGTATTAATTAGTGTGGATTCGAGCGCCTGCTGTCTCAGTCCTTTCTGGTGTTTGTGCAGCCTGAAGCCCGGATCTTCATCCAGGCCAGGGTCTCTGTGCAGCTAAAGGAGGCGGGGTCGTCAGTAAAGGTCTTTCCTGGTGCTTGGCAACGAGCGGCTGGCAGAGCAGGTGGCGCTGCGGATCACCTCCATCCACCTGGAGACGAGCACAATGAGAAGCACAACAGATTTACAGCCAATAGCGTGCAGGAGGATTAGCAGTACTACAGCATAACACTATGGTTAATTATTGATGATACACCAAAAGAATGCATAACATCACAAGCACATAAGAATGCATTTCAAGCCCAACCCGGGTCACCCATCACCGCACCTCTCAAAGGTGTACTCGCTCTCTGATCTGAAGTAGTAGACGTGGGATTTAAAGTGGAGTTTGAAGACGTAGTCTTTGTGGATGTTCTCCGATTCGGACGGGACGGTGACAGAGTAGCCCAGCAGAGGGAGGCTGGCCAGCGGGTAGTCGTCCTGTGAAGGACAGGAGCGCCTCGATTATCATCTTCAGTCCGCAGCGTGCTTTACCTCTGACCAGCACACATATATCAGCGCTTTACTGTATGTGTCTCACCTGGTGCGACTTGTAGAAGAAGAGGCTGAAGTTGGTGAAGACCACCCAGAGCTTCTGCCAGCCGTTGCTGTTCTTAAACTTCCTCAGCAGGTTACCTGACAGCTGGTTCTGGAAACGCAAAAAGGACACGGGAGGCTGAAGGAAGTGACGCAAAGCCGCCGGTTCAATGCAAGTGTTAGAAATGAGAGAGGGAAGACAGGGAAGAAATATGTGTTAGCTGGAAGTACACTGCAAAGCCAGGACTTAAACAGTTCCCGTACCAAAAATAAATGGAGATTATTGATTATTTCTTTGGCAGGACTTTTTTTTCCCCAAAGATTCTGGGATATTAAACATCCAGTAGTCCAGTAAAATTCTGCTCTCGTCAAATTTCTGGAGAATTTCACTGCATGGGTCAATATTTTTTGCAGTACCTCTCTGCTCCAGCAGGTGTCACTAAAGGACAGGCTGTGTGTTCTGTACCAGCAAACCACAGAGAGAGAGACGGCCCCCTGAAGTCTGCTGAGGGGCCTCGTCAACTCACCAGCTGGACTACTGGCCTCTAGTAAGGCCGGCGTGGACGGACAGAGGCGGAAAGGGACAATCAGATGACAGAGAAAGGACATAGAAAGGGTGGAGGAGGCAAGGATGGAGGTACGGGCGAGAGAGAAGGACAAAAACACAGACATGAGAAAAGTAAGACAAAGGACATTGAAGCAATGGTCCTTTGCTGTGGAGAGGAGAGCCAGGACAGACAGCACAGAGACCCTCCTCCAGACGATTAAAGAGACACAGTGTGGTACCTCCACAGCGACACTAAAGTCCACCATGGACACGCTGGTGTTGCGATGCCAGCAGACGTGCACTGTGGTGTTACCACGGTGCCCCTGGCGCTCCAGGGACGAGCGCGAGCCGCAGAGCTCCTCCTCCGACTCCAGCTCGGCTCCACCGTCCTCCGACAGCTCTGCGGGACGACGGGCAGTTCAAACACGGCGGTTAGCAGAGGGAAGTGCACTCTCATTGGGTAGAATTCAAACAATGGACACAGAAACTGTCCAGAACTGAATAAACTCATGCATTGATATTCAAAAGAAACCTTTATCGAGAGATGACTGATTGATGATTACAATCAAATAAAGTCAAACAAAGGTCACACAAGTCAAAAACACATACAACTGAATACATACAGTTAGCTAAATAACTGCATGAACTGGCTAATGTTGCGTATTTTAACTTGAGCTGCAAGTGAGCAGACAGCATCCCACACTTGGTTTGCTCTTGTGTAATCTGGCTTTAACAGATTAACTCTGTCTGTTATTGGGTACAGCTAACCAAGCCAGCTTTGCCACTGCTGCATTTCACCATTTAGCCCAACAAACATAGTCACTTTTGCCATTTTTGCTTGTAAAGCGGCCGCAGATCTTCGACGCAGAACAAAGTGCGGAGCCAAAGTGGCGATCAAAGCAACTTCAACACAGTCTGGACAAAAGAAATGAGGAAAAAGTAACCGTTTGTTCCATGTAAGCCAATCCTCTTTAACTGGTTTGTGTTATAAATGTACATAGCAGGTGATTTAGCTGAGGGACAATGGAGACGTCACACCAAAGGTCACCAGGTGGAGACGTCATTGAACATTGTGACAGGCATTTAAGATAAAGAAAGGGGGGAAAAGGAGAAGAGAAAGGGGCGTGACAGCTGGGGCGTGGACCTACATATATCAGGTGACATTAAAAAAACGATGAAAGACCACCTGGAACAATTCAGTGAAGTGCTGAAAGCAGCCACCTGTTGTTTCAGCGGGAAAGAAAAGGCAGGAAGGACTGAAACATAAGAGCACAGCTATGTGGACTGCAGGTAAAGAGATGACTGATGAACTCATTGATGTGAGTAAATCATTTCAGTGGGTCAAGTTAACCCATCTGAAATCCCGCTGTCACATTGACTTCAGCTTGCAGGAACAGCCGCCGCCAGCGCCGGATCCTGCACGGAAACATTTTCCAGAAATAACCCTCCAGTGGGACTTTTTATGACTGAGTGTTCTGGCTCTCACGGGGTCTCAGACAGTCCTGAAATACTTTGATGGTTAAGCCAGCAGGAAGGAGTTTGCAGATTAGAGAAGTGGCCATTTGGGATTGATGAGTCAGATCCTCTAAATCGGTTAAAAACTGAAGGAAAACAAACATCTGCAACAAAAAGAAGGGAAAGCTGCAGACTTACTGTTGTCAGACAGGCTGGTGGACAGCAGGTCAGTGCTGGGGCTGCTGCTCTGCTCCGCCAGATCAATGGCCATCCTGATGTCCTCCACCCACCTCTCCATCTCTGACGCGCAGCTGGATGCAGTCAGAGAAGAAGAAGGTGAGTCAGTAAATCAGTCACATCAGCAATCTCTATTTCACAGCCACAGATGTTGATGTGTGCATACCTGGCTGCCACCACCACCGAGTGACGCTGTCCAAACAGGGTGAACGAATGAGGGACTCCCCACTCCTCCTCACTTTCCCTGATCTGCAAAAAAAAAAAAAAATCACATGAGTCAACCTTAAACGATGTGCAATAACGTAATGGAATTACACCCTGAAAGTAAAGCAACTCAAACGCACCGTCATGCCATAGAGGGGCAGCTGGCCGTGAACTTTAAACTGGTTGGACGGGGTCATTCCTCGACTGGTGTACACCAAGGAATCACTGAACTGGAGAGGACGAGGAAGAAGTGGATGTTATTTTTGTCCCCCTCACTATCACTGACATTCGCTTCACTTCGAAAAGTGGCTGAGCTGTCGTACCAGGAAGAACATCCTCTGCTGGAGGCCCTTTCCTGAGAGCTTGCTGAGGCAACCAAGCCTGATGAATTCCTGCAAGACAAGCAGGCTGTAAACGTGACGGCAACAGAGAGGAAGCCGAGATGCAGAAATCAGTCGGTCAATGGAGCCTCACCCTCCCGGGGATGGCGAGGTCGTCGATGCCGGTCAGATCTTTCTTCAGCTCGAGAAGCTTCTGGAAGTTCTCCATCTTCATCATGGTGCCCTGGAGCTGCAGCACCATCTCGGAGATGTCCGCCAGGGCCGCTGAAAGGGTGCAGAGAAGATGCCTGTGAGAAGACAAAAGGACATATGATGGAGAGCAAAGGCGGGTCCGTACCTCTGCAGTCCCTGAAGTCGTCGTGGGTGGGTGGGTAGTGCTTGCAGAGCCTCTCCAGGATCAGTTTGTAGTGCAGCAGGCGGTGGAGAGGCCTGAGGAGGAAGATGTTGAAGGGCAGGTAGCAAACCCTCTGCTGCTCGAAGTCTCGACTCAGAGCCTCCACCTTCCGACTGGACCTGAAGGACGGCAGCGAAGAGCGGTTTCAAAATGTTTCGGCGCAAGCTAACGTCTCATGCTAATAATGCGGGCCTTTCCAGGAGCCTCCATTCACCCACCTACAGGCCCGCTCCACTTCGACCAGGCACTCTGAGTGTTTCTGAAGAGGAACCGTCAACTGCTGCAGAAGGAAAGGAAAAAAAATGAGGATAAATGAAGAACAAACGAGAATCAAAATGCACACAACTTCTGCATCTGCAATCCAAATCTCAGAGAAAACAAGGCGATATCGTTACCCTCAGACCCTGAATGTTCTTCAGGAGGACGTCACCAATTCGCTGATAGTCTCCTTTAATGTGGGCGTTAGAGCGGCCCTCCCTGAAAGAGAAAATCAGGGAGTTTATTTCACATGCAGTGACAACGGTTGACCAGTAGATGTCATAAGAGAGCCACCTTTCTGCCACGCATGACTGGAAAATCTCCACTCAACTCCCACAATCCCATTCATCTTCCCAGCAAGTCACTGGGCCCCCTCCTAAGGCATGGTTTGTGTTTGTGTGTGTGTGTGTGTGTGTGTGTGTGTGTGTGTGCCTCCTCCCTGTCTGTCATTACAGAAATAACACAGACAAGAACCCCATAGGAGGAAATGAGGACTTACATTAGCACGTTAGCTCCCATGCAAAGCCACAGCAGTCTTTTAGTGTCATTATGCATTCTGGGTGAAGGCGTGGTTTTAGCTTTAATTAAAATGGCATGTGACTTAAATGTGATTAAAAATCGTGCTGTAGCAAGCTATTCCTTCACTAATTGACGATCCCATTTTGTCTCTGGTTGAATAAACGAATGAGCAGACATCATTCAGATCACCTTATTTCCCCTTTTTCAGGGACATTTTCTGCGTCCTTGGCTCGTTTGGCTGCATGTGATTGTGAAACATGATGCAGACACTGATACAGAAACTCCACAGAGGGGTGAATTTCTTTGTTTTTGTCTTGCTGAGGCACAAATTGCCAAACACTAATCTGGCCTTAAAATCCTTCTCATTTTTCTTGTGGATTTGTTTTGTTTACATGCATTAATCCTATTTAATTGCTTCAAATCGGCGGATTAGATTAGCATTTTAAATGTTGTTTCCCAAATATATTCATCCCAAATAATGCCTGCCTTGCGCGCCATGAGGCGACGTTTTCTGAACGGGAGCAGACAGATACTGACCACTGCGCCAGCCGCTGCTCCACCTCTTTGAGGAATCCCTGGTGAAACTTGTAGACGGGATCATAGCTGGCGGAGATCAGGTTCTTGACAGAGTCTGGGAAGGCCTCATCTTTCCCCATGACACCCTGGAAGGACTGCAGCAGACAGACGCACGCACAAAAAAAAGAAAGACAATGCATTGCTTGCAGTTCAGAAAGACCAAAAATGAGTGATTTGGGAGTTTAAGGGAAGTTAAATTTGTGGCTCTACAACGAAGTAATATATGAGTTTCAAATTGTTGTTTGGCAGAAAATGAAATTTTTGATCCTCCATTAATCATTGAAGCCACGTCTATGCTGCAAAAAAACAAATTTCTCAGATTTTACTGCTTTACTTCGTCTCATGTGCTCATAAGTTGTATAGTGTTTCATGCTTTAAAATGCACAATGACTGTGCACAGCTGGCACACACACACACACACACACACACACACAGACAGTGATCCTACTGGCCCCGGGCGACTGCACTACAACCCCTGACAAAGAGGTGTTATATTCATTTTCAGAGTAAATCACATGCGGCTATGACAGCGAGCGCAGACCAGAGGCCGTCCAGCTGTTTCTCAGAAGCACTCAGTGGGTGAGAGGACGGGTGACAGCAGAAAAGAGACGGGGAGGGCAAGGGGGGAGGGAGGGAAGGGTGTGGGTTCTGAGGCGTGAACAGTGCCAGCCAAAGAAAATATTTAAGAGGTTTTAAAAAAAAGAAAGTGCCAGCGCACGCCTTCCTCCCACATGAAAGAGGGTGGAAACTACTGCTGAGAAGAAAAACAGCTGAGAGGCAGAAAAAGACACGAGAGACAGGGAAATATGATATTTTTCCCCCCACAGCAAGGTCAGAAGGCAGGCTCGTAATATTAAGGCGACAGGACCTCCAGCAGGCAGGTGCTCGCTGGCCTGAACCTGTGCTTTCCCCCACTTGTGGTCGCAGCTCATCACCCACCAGCTGCTGATTTTCCCCTCATTTGTTCCTAACAGACAGTAAAGTTGAATCGCGTGTCTGACCCGCATTAAGCTGCGCTTTCATCCCAGGATTTAAGACGCAGAGAGAGCGTTTTCTCTGTGCTGATTGGAGTGGTTTTACTTGTAAACTGAAGAGCCCGGAGCAAACAGCCTGTGTCGTCTTAAAGAGGCGACGAGATGCGAGTTTGCTCGCTTAAAAGGAGGCGAGCGATAATTTGTCGTGACAAACAAAAAGGGTCATTTAAAAAAAACACAAACGACTTCAATGTGCTCACTTGGAAGCTGTCATCTGTCTTGTGCAAGATAAAATGCTCATAAAGCCTCAACCTTCAGTCGTGCGCCAAGATAAATGCACATAAAAGCCCATTTTTGGGACGGGAATACAAAAAATACTGGAAGACAGTGTTGAATTTAAGCTCCTTGTCCCAGCATTCTGGCTCTCAAAAGACCAAACTGAGTTGACGCTGCCGATATTCAGGCTGTGAAAACACCAAACTCCAGCTGTTGCGCTGCACAAACCGACTGTGACTCACTGTCCCGACACGCAAGCTTTTAAAACACCAACGCCGGTCCGCTGTCCCAAAATTCAGCCTTTGAAATAACCAGCTTCGCCTCACTTTTCCAGCATCGAGCCTTTTAAAGAGGCTGCGCCGGTTCACGGTCTCCCTGTGTGAGCTCGAGGGAATGTGTTTACACTTGGCCAGACGAGCTCCTGGTCTTAACACAGATGGCTTTTCAAAGGTTCCTCCCTGTCTCTCACACGCAGGTGAGAATGACCTTGGAGTTAGCGTCCACGCGGCAACAGACGAGACGAGAGCGACAGGCAAACTCAAGGAGAAAGCGCGGAAATGTCCTCCTTACCTCTGTGACGACCTGCAGGTCTTTGAGGTAGGTCCGCTCGGTGGTCAACAGTTCCTTGGCGATGAAGTACGCCTTGTCTGTGGGAAACTTCTGGACACAAACAGAGAGAGGAGATCGATCCATCTGTCCGCTCATTCACCTATCCACTGAGAAATCCCTTTATTTTGTTTTTCCAGAGAAAACAGCTTCATCAAAATGAGACAATCAACCTCTGCAGCACACGTTTCTCCATAAGAATGCTAAAATTAGCAGCTAACGGCTAATGTGAAATGAAGGGCCTATCACGGTGGAATGTGTGTGAGCTGGGTCGGTATGCACATTGAAATGATTCTTACAGTTTTTGCTTTGATGTTTTGGGGAAAGAGGAACAATGAATCATGTCTGAGTAGAACTTAAAATGTTTAGAATATCCACCGTTGTGGATGATACCAGCATGCATTGAATTTCCCCTGCACACCTGTAGTGCAAATGCAGGTATCTGATACAGTGAATGACGGCAGGACAGGATGAAGGTTTGGAGGGCTACTATTGGCTGATTCATTGCTTGAGGGAAGGCATTGTGGGTAAATGTAGTCAAATGAGCTAAAAGTTAGCATCTTTAAACACTGGCTTGTTTTTGGGGTCATTCATTCTTCTAAAATTAGTCCCTTGAGTTAGCAACATACAATACAATACAGATCAAACCCCCCGCCCCCCTGTTTGCACGCCCACCTTCCTCCTCGCCTCCTCTTCATCATCATTGCGGACACATCCGGCGTCAGTGAGCAGAGGGCTGGTGAGCGGGGACAGCTGCCGGCCCTCAGGACCGGGACCCAGGATACCGCTGCTGCCCGTCCCCTGTCCATTTACTGAGCCGTTGCCATTGATGACCGCGTGGGGGCTTCCCGCCGGAGAGTCCTCTGAAGCAGGACTTTCTGGGGGGAGGAGAGGAAAAGAGGAAAATGGGCAGGGAGATGGGGACAGGAATAGAACAAAGAGTGAGATAAGGGGAGAAGATGGCAGGAGAGGATAAGGGACGGCGTTAAAATGGATTCTACATGTACAATATAAAAAGCCACTTTCATTAAAATTCACTGCCATCTCCCTTATCATTTAATTCTCAGAGTGACTTTTTCACTCTCTCCTCAGACACTTCTCAGTGGAGGGAAAGGCTTCTGGATTCATCCTGCTTTTAGAGCTCAAGACATGAACCGAAATCTCAAATGATTGCTCTAAACGTAAACAGCAAGTATGGCGATGAATTTCAAGGTTACACAACACTACACACTGATCAATCCTAAACTGCGGGTCAGGACCCGAAATGAGCAGCTGTCATGTTCAGGCAGGTCGCTATATGACAAAAATGCTACAGTCCATCAGCTCTGAAGGAGTCTAGATCTACTCTGTGTCTCTGTTAGAGTCAAGATATGATTAGAAACTGAGCAAAAAGGGTAAAAAGAAGCAAGAAGTAACAATAAATGTTAGGCAGATGTTAGTAAAGATCTCTGGATTCTATAATTTATTTGCAAAGGTCATATCTGTGCATTGTAAGGAGAAGTAAAAAGATAAACAATGCAGTCGTGCTGATTAAAAAGCTGTCAGTTTATGAGCCAGGACATGATAAAACAGTACATCTGTGCTCTCTGTGAGCTAACTGTCCAATTAAATCATTTGGTCAATAGAGTGTCCAAACAAATCACATTTGACAGGCCGAAAGCAGAGATTGGTTTTGCATTTTTAATTCAATAATGACTTCAACGATAATCGATTATCAACGTAGCTGCATTCATTTTCTGACGACCGACTGATCAATTAATTAACTAATCATTTCAGCTCTGATTAAGAAAATATTATGGCTGCATTAGGAACACATTATCTTTCCATTACCCTGACAATGCACTCCAGATGTGATCTTCTCTGGATATCTGCTTGCTTGTCGCGATGATGCCTAAAATCGTAGTTTTTTTAAAGGGAGTCTGGTCTGATTGTAGTTGAAATCTTCTTGTGGTAACTTTTAGGGAAAATATCACTAGCTGGACAGGAGACTAAAAAAGTTAGACCTACTTTTCACTACAGCTAGAGTCACTACAGAGGTTTACTACATGGTACTAAGTTGTAACTGTATACTTGCCCAGTTGCAAAGTTTCCAAAGTGTCCACTGTTACACACCAAACTGGACCATGGGTAAAACCACTGAGTGCAGATCTGTGACGGGTGCTACAAAAGAACTTACCACTGGACAGAAAAAACTAAAAACTACTACAAGGACAAAACACAAGTGAAAC